>MJUU01054703.1:19409-50614 GCA_002080025.1 Modiolus philippinarum | reverse complement strand
GGCTCCAACAAAAGGGCACTGGGCTCCAACACTATGTTTCAGGGCTCCAACAAAAGGGCACCGGGCTCCAACACTATGTTTCAGAGCTCCAAACCAGGGCTCCAGGCTCCAATACTATGGATCCGGGTCCCACTCACTTTAACAAAGATTCTTAAAAAAAACCTGTTTCCCGATTCAGGGTGATTTTTTTTCAGTGTTTCCCGTGTCACAACCGTTGTTGGGGTTAAGCAGTATTCAGTGAAGTCTATTACCGCTTCCAATCATGAACCCTTCAAGTTTTCCCGGCTTCATTCTCACTTAAATGGAAAGGCTTTTTTATTTCACCCACTTTGATGGAAAGGCTTTTTTATCTCACCGTCTTAAAAATTGCATTTGTTGCATCATATTAAAAATTGTCTTTGAAATACGTAATAAAATATATGATGACCCTATAACGTCCCGGTCGTGGACGAATCTGCTGATGGATGAACAGCTGTCACAGCAACACTAGCGCCATCTGTTGTCATAATTCAATCATGCGCGTTTTTTCCGCCACGTTTATTTTAAGCACATAAAACAAAAACACAAAGACAAAAGTTAAAAGATAAAATATAAAAGTTAAAGAATGATGCACAATGAATACTTTCTTTGAACATTTCTCTTTCAAATTATAAAACATGAAATTTTTCGGAATGAACACGGTAGATATAATGTCATGAAAGAAGAATTTAGAACTTCACGAACAAAGCATATACAAATGGGAACATTTAGAGAAAAAACATAAAATATAACAAATTGAGTTTTAGAAACAATAATATAAGATATAAAAACTGCAGAAGTCGGGATGAAATAGGAACATTTAAAGAAAGAATATAAAATATGATAAATTAATATCCTAGAATCTATAATATAAAATATGGAAAATGCTGAATTATGGATAAGGAAAGTGAAAACAATAAAAAGAGAAGATAAAATTTACAGCATATAATTTCTCTGGTGGCGGAAATACCCCTCCATATTCCACAGAACAGACGAATTGTGTGTAGTTGTGACATACTCGTCACAAAATTAGACCATAGATTTATGATCCGACAAACGTCAAGGTCCCCTTTTCTCCTTTATCTATAGATGGAAAAATTAAACATAAAATATCGCGAAGAAGACATTCTCTGTGAAGGCACACTGATATAGATTATTAGAGATAAGAGAAACATGTTAATTGATACGAGATAACATATAACAAATTGTTATCTCTAAACATAGACTGTTTCCACCATATCATTATCACGGCGGGGACCAGATAATTTTTGTTCAGATAGTAAATTTGGATTATCTCCCGTAAGCAGGACAATATGTGCCATATGGTGTGGGCAAACCATGTACCCTCTATGAAAAATCGCAAAAATGACTTAGTTCAACAATATATATTTTTCAGAAAAATACACCAAAATCAAAATCCTTATCACACGCACATCTTCAAATATGTAGAAATGATCTATAGAATAAAACTTTTTTAGCATAAAAACCGTAGGAGGAGTTGCACGGACAAACCATGTACCCTAATCTGACGGATGGACGGCATGACGAAATGACGGACGGACAGGAGTAAAACAATACGCCAACCCCCGAATTTTCATCGCAGGAACATAAATATTCTGAGCTAATTTGCCCAAGCCCCCCTCCCCCTGAAAATCATATAATGCCTGTGATACGATTTAAAATATATAACGACAAAAGCCATAGCAATCAGTCTCTGTCGTTTTTGTCAGAATGGCTATTGGTCATTATCTGAGTACAGGCATATCAGAGAAACCTCAAAGAGAAGTATCGGCGAATAATTTAAAAGAGCATTTTCGTTGAAGATTAGACCAATAAGAGGTAAGGTAACAGGAAACACCTACAATTGCCGAAATCACAATCAACAACGAAACAACTAGAAATCAAAACCTCAATTTTCTCGTTTTTTTCTAAAAACATCTTCAACATTTGACCACAATTCAAAGGATAGAAATATCTGTTGAAATTAAAGAAATTACACATTGCCTTACCTTTAAATTACCCAACAGTAAATCACAGAATTTCACCTGTATTGCATGTCACCTATTGTGTACTGGGTGGATATTAATAATTTAATCTTAATAACTGAAAAGAACTTTCTAAACATCGATTGGAATATGTATATTCAATAAATAAATTAAAATACAATAAATAAATTAAAACACTTTGGACAGAATAGTGGTATAATCAATGTATAGTTGTTTACACTTCAAACTGAAATATACAAAATGTACACCGAGTAAAAAAAATCGATGTTTGAACAAAACAAATGTATACAGTATCTTATGTTGTTCAAATTCTATCTTTTATGGTCATAATGTCATAGCTGCATCTGCATTCTACATCATGCCGCAATTTTTTCCTGGAAATGATGAATGTGATGATTTTTGTCCCATGCAGAGAAATAAAAATCTTATCTACATGACATGGTGCGTTGGATAATATTTATCTATTTCTGTAATTACCTTCTATGGTATAATCAGAGACATATAATTAAAAAAGATTGGCAGCATTTCGAATTCTCGGGAAATCTCGCCGCCATCGAGACTTCGATAAAACTTCCACTTCACAACAATAAATCAGTTATATCTCCATAAAACATGGAAATATCATAATAAAAGTATCTAAACTCTACCAAAAAGGTAAAATACTTTCCAGTTTTCATAACTAGGAAGTTCTAATCACGGAAATAAAAGAGGAGTTTCAAAAGTCAACATGGGACACAGCGATCATCGTCGATAGATTTCTACACAAAGTCTCCGCTTTCTTTGCCAATAACTTTTTTGTTTATCAATATTTTTCATTCAAATTTTCTAAACTATACTATAAAATTATTAAGGAGAACAAATCACTTTTCGGTTTAGAAATATGTCGACTAAATTAAAAGTAGTTTAAGAAGTTATGGTGTGGCTGTATAATGTTTGTTGTGATTTACATGGGGTTGATAGTAGAGTTGCCAATCTCTTTAATTATATGTCTCTGGTATAATTCTGTATCGTATTTTGTTTTCCTTTCTACGTCATGAGAAAATCATTTTACCGTCAGAAGTAGTCAGTAATTTTAATTCAAATTTAAATCAACTTTAGTTAATTTTCATTATTGTCAAAGAAGAATATTTTCAGCCAACATTATTCAACTTATACAGTAAAACACAAATTATCTATTACAAAGTCTATCTGAGGTCCTTTACAACCATTTTCCAGAAGATAAGAAGTAAACATGGCGGAGAAAACGAAACAGTAATGCGTGTATTCATTTTCACCAAATGTCACATCAATTTATTTATTTGCATTTCATTGATTGATTGATTGAATATTGTTTAACGTCTACTCAGCAATATTTCAGCTATATCAAGACGAGAACAAGTTTGTTGATAAATAATCACTTTGGGGTATGGAAATGGCCATGGGAATGCATTTCATAATTACATGAGAATATTTAAAAAATATGAGTTAAATTTATTAAATAACTATCTCATAATTTTGAGACAATTATCTCATAGTACAGTATTTATGGTATCTCATGATTATGAAATGAGATAATTTTCTCATAATTACCAGATGCTCCCTTAATATATAGTCACACATGACTACCTAGAATTGTGCCTTTGCAGGTTAACATACATGATTTAATGAAAGGATGCATAATCATGTTTCTTAAACAATATAACATTATTTATAATAAGACCTTATAATAACAACATTTGATCGTATTTTGAAAAAGAGAACAAAATAATAAACAACACCAGATTTTAAACATTTTTATTAAGATAACGACCTTTTACTTCTTTCCTTTTAACTCATTTTTGCACATAAAATATTCGAATTATTTGAAATATTTGAATTATGATGTCTTGCGTAGAAATTTCAATCGGTACACATTAAGTTAGTTTATGGTTAAATACTGTAGATGTGAAACAAATTCAGTCATAATACAAATTACAGCCTTCAACAATTGTGTAAGCAATATAAAAAACACATGTCAAAAATCTATAGGAAATCTATTTAGAAGTCAAAACTATATTCCCGTTTGGTCTGTTTTCCGTAGGGATTGCTGCGGTGTTCTGTTTGCTTTTGTTTGTCAGACGAATCTGCACTGTATAGCCTCTGGATTGGTTTGTCAGACGAATTTGCGCTATATTGCCTTTGGTTTTCGTAAGGATCCGTACTGTTGACACTCTGGTTTTGGTTTTCGTAATGATCGTCCTCTGAGTCAGGCGATGATGCAAAAGGGGCTGATGGGACAGTTTTGTTCTGAAATTATAAATGATGAATATAAATGATTGGAACTAAACATGGATTAGTGCACACACCTTTAAATACATAAAGCATAACACAATGGTTTATGATTTTTTTAAACTTGATGCATATTCTTTATGGGTTGGTGCATTGAGGACGATAAAAATTTCTTGTAAATAGGGAACATTTATTTGAATGTCACTTATTTGGGGTCATTGTAACTGGTTGCCTTAGAAATTTTGAAGTCATCAACTCAAGCACTCCATTAATGACATATAGATATTCATAATTACCGTGTTGTAATTCAAATTATCTTGATGCTCTTTCAGGAAAGTCGCTTATTGTGTAAAATAATTATGTACAAAAAAAGAAAGGAAATGAGGTAAATGTAAAAGAGACAACATCCCACCCCCAAGTTAAAACGACCCAAAACAAAGCATCGAGGAGCCAACGTAAAGTCTTCAACACAGTGAGGAACCTCACACCATATAGCAAGCCCTGAATGGCCCAACAAGTAAACAATAGAAACAAACCACGAACAATTACCCGAATATCAAGAAAAGAAGACAAGGACATTATTAATGACCAACATATTTTTGACTTGGGACAGGCGCAAAAATCCGCAGGGTTAAAATCGTTTTCTTGGATCCACCCCTGTGTGTTGAATAATTAAAAAATAAATACACAAAACGACTCACTCAAACCAGTGCTAGGGGCCATCTTGAACTTACTTTGAGGTATGAACAAAGCTCATTGTTGCAGGCCTCATGGCGACTTCAAGATGAAGAACAACAATAAAATCGTTGTTCCTTTGCTTGTTTTACCATGTCTTTGCAGAGACTTTGTCTTATGTTCATTTACTCCATATCCTTTCATTCATTATTCAAGGTAAGATTCAAACTAGAAAAAAGTCCAACTTTTCAAGACGAGTACCTTTACAATGAAGTACACAAAACATGAAGACAATACTGACAGGTATTGCTCTGACAAATGCTCACACTCGCAGTTATTGACAGCTACATAGGACATAATTTCCGTTGACTATGATATCAAGTCTTCTTCCATATAAAACTTCAATTGAAATACTTCTAAATAGATTTATATACGATTTCTGAAATATTTTATTTTTGTCTGTAGAACAACAGCTCTAGTCTTCAGCTAATGTTGGCTTTCAATTGAGATACTATTGATTATTTTGTTCTGTATCAGCTTTTGTACACCTCTCTTTGTTTTTCCAAATGTTTTGATTAGATCTGCACCAAAGAGACATGAGCTACTGAAATGGTCATCTGCTTCGAGTAAATTGACAGAATCTTCGGTATTTAGACCTGTGTTACAAAAACCGTTTGTGAATTACAAAAGCCACTTGCACCGTTGCACCTGTTTTTATCCAGTAAAAAATCAAAATACTATAAACCAAAAGTGCTTAAGAATGTAAGTAAATAGTACAAAAAGAAAACAACACTAAAAGATGACTTTAGGTGAATCATTCGTCATTTTTACAGTTGCGTCAAATTTTGGAACTCCTCTCTATTGGTCGAATGAAGATACCAGACAATTTTTCATAAAATTCTTGATATAACTTCCTACTATTTAGACAAAATACCCCTGATGTTAAATTCAGGTTTCATCCAAAGAAATCATTTTTCCTGCCAAAGAAGCATGGCCATTTAGGCGTGAATTTTTTCCTAAATAGGCCACTTTCAAAATATGCTCAAGTGTTGTTGGAAATCCTGCAAGTTGGTCTGTGATATGTGTACTTCATGTGCACGTCGTATAAAATTAAGATAATTGAGAAATTAATATCCGAAAGGCCATACAGCTCATTAAAATTATTGCAGTTGGAGTTAACATATGTGTTATGGTCTCATGTTCATTTACTCCATATCCTTTCGTAAAATATGCAATACTTTTACGTTTTCCGCTGAAATATTAGCAGTCGGACAGGGCTGTTATAGTAACCTTTAGTGTTTTACAGTGTTTGGGAAGATGGAACTACTCGAAAGACACCCAGAACCAAAAGCAATTTTTAGTTGCAAGTGTATAAGCATTTCCCCATTCAAATGGCAGTTAATTTAGATTGGTTCTTGAAGTGCTATGCATGGAATTTTAACAAACATTTACAAAATTGTGAAAATCTGTCGAAATTGTGTCCAGATGGCAGGTTCATTAACTGAAACTTTTATCTAAAAGTATGAAAATGCATTCGAATATATTTTGTTATGATGGTGTATATAACTGATGATCCGTATAAACAGTTTTTGAGGAAATTTGATGTATTCGCAAAATCGGTATGTCGAATGAAACAAATTCACGGGAAAGTGACCATACCTCTTTTTTATTGACGTTTATGTCCGTTAAAGCACAAGGGTATATATATTTTTTATACCATTTTATTTAGTGTGCAATGCTTAGTTAATTAAAATAATTAAAATAGTTCTCACGAAATCCTTGATATAAAGTCAGGACTGAGCCTCTTGAACACGCTAAAATAATTGTAACAATGCACAATACCCATACTTACTTCATCAGGTGGTATATATTCTGTTGTGTCTTTGGATGGATCTTTATATGCTATTAGCTGTTTTTCATTTTGATAATTATATGTGTTGCGATCATCAGTTTGGCTCTTTATTTCTTCACGTTTAGTTGTCGTATTTTGGGGTATATTTTTGTCATCTGATGTTTTGTTTACACCGTTTTCTTTTACTAGATTTCCTGGTCTTGTTGTTTGCTGTGGTAATGTAACGAACTGAGTACCTGTGTCGACAGATGAGGAGGAACACCCCATGATTATCTGGAAATGAAATTAAAACAAAAATGTTATCGTAATGTTCTGTCCCAAGTCAGGAATATGTTGGTCATTGACTTGTCCTTGTCCTCTTATACAACTTTAGTTTCTTGATATTCGGGTTTTTGGATGTGGTTTATTTCCATTGATTTATTTTTTTTACTTTTGTGGGGCCATTTTGGGCTTGCTATATGGTGTGAGGTTCCTCACTGTGTTGAAGATCGTACGGTGGAACCTAGTTGCTTTTGGTCGTTTTAACTTGGTGATGGGATGTTTTCTCCTTGACATTGACCCCATTTTCTTTCTTTTTTTCATACAAAGATTGTATTATGATATAATTTACAAGAGGAAAGCTGACAATGTGACAGCAAACCGGGTTTCCTTTTACATGGACAGTATATCCTACACATGGGTTGACCCTGAATATTTGAAATGTACTTATAATTTTCATTAATTTTCAATGTAAAACCTTCCATAAAAGTAGCCAATTTCTGAAAGTTCAGCAACTTGGATTTTAATGAAAAAAGGAATATAAAAGTACTGTGTACACATCTGATACAGGTACAAATGATCTGCATTATAAGAACTTCCTGTCTATTAAACTGTAGGAGATTTGTACTAGACAAATGGGATACCCTATTGGAAAATATTTGACGTAAAAATGACTAAGTTCAACAACTGATATTTTTGACATAAATGATCAAAAATCAAAATCAAAGTACCATGCACACCTTTAATGTATGTAAAATTGATCTGCAAAATAAACACTGTCTCAAATACTGTAGTAGATTTGCTCCGGACAAAGGGGGTACCCTATTGTTAAAAATTTGATGTAAAAATGACTAAGTTCAACAACTGATATTTTTGAGATAAATGATCAAAAATCAAAATAAATGTCCCATGCACACTTCTGATATATGAACAATTGATCTGCAAAATAAAAACTTCCTGTCTCAAATACTGTAGTAGATTTGCTCCGGACAAAGGGGGTACCCTATTGTTAAAAATTTGATGTAAAAATGACTAAGTTCAACGACTGATATTTTTGACATAAATGATCAAAAATCAAAATCAATGTACCATGCACACTTTTGATATATGTACAATTGATCTGCAAAATAAAAACTTCCTGTCTCAAATACTGTAGGAGATTTGCTCCGGACAAAGGGGTGGTACCCTATTGTTAAAAATTTGACGTAAAAATGACTAAGTTCATCAACTGATATTTTTGACATAAATGATCAATATAATCAAAATCAAAGTAACATGCAAACCTTTGATATGTGTACAATTGCTCTGCAAAATAAAAACTTCCTGTCTCAAATACTGTAGTAGATTTGCTCCGGACAAATGATGTACTCATTTGACAGCCGCTCGCCCGCCGCCCGCCCGCCATTTTCACCATTTTAATAACCGGATTTTTCCGACGGAAAACCCGGTTAAAAATGAAAATGGAGAACTTATCATCTTATATCAGAGAGCAAATGTAAACTGTAGAAAACAACATATAATCTCAAGCCACGGTAACGAAGAACAGAAAACAATGCTCACACCTGCCTTAGTGTTTAAAAAGCCCCACATCCCTCCATTTTATACTGAAAGACTTTGTTTTTTGTTTTACTTACAGGTAAAAATAATTTTAATAGATTAAAAACGAAAGAGTGATGAAATTTGGTCCCTTTTACCGAAAGGTTGACATCTTTTGTACATCGCAAATTTGGCTTTCTCCGAGAAAAAGCATGTCATCTGCTCCTGCATTTGGATAATATGTTCCTGATCTGATACAATTTGCTATTCTGTTTTGTCAAGTACATGAACCTCTTTGTTTTACCTTTGCAAGTCCTATTGGAACACACAAATACAATATTGTTAATTCCAAGTTCCACAGAAGACCACTTCGACAACTTGTGTATTTTAGTGCACATAAAACTTACACGATAAAAACATAAAGAAGATTTATAGGGCAAATAATAATGCCAAATTGAGCAAAAGGTAGAGCATTATTATAATTTAGGTATTCGAGAACCGAACCGTCAATCTAAATAACAAAGTATCGAAATTACTGTAAATTTACTTTCTGCATATGACAATTTCGACAACTTATGTCTCATATGTCTTACGTCTTATATCATCAGTGCAGATGAAATCAAAACATTGGAAATCCAGAAATCAAAAGGTGTACAAAAGCTGATGGAGAACAAGTAATGAAAAGGATCTAAATAGAAAGCCAAACTCAGCTTAGGACATAGCTTTGTATTAGGAAAAAACTCCTAAGTTGTAAAACAAAACTTTATAATTTGGATATAGGGTCTGTAAGTCTCGTCATGTGACGCACGAGAAACCACGATAAACCGGCAATTCGAAAACGTTTCCCGCCGAAATATGACGTTAGAGGATTATGACGTTCAAATATTTGTTTGAAACGTCATATATCTTTGTTTACAATGTAACTTCCGGGTACAGGTTTTGGTCCCAGAAGTTCCAAAATTGTACGAGACTTACAGGCCCTATTGTAAGTTTCCAAAACATCGGTTTTTTGGGCCAGCACCGAAGTACTGGACTACTGGGCTGTTGAATAGCCTCAGGAACTAAAAGTCCATCATCAGTGGCATCGATCCAGTGGTGATAAATAACAAAGTACCGAAGTTACTGTAAGTTTACTTTCTGTATATGACCATTTCGACAACGTATGTCTCATCAGTGCAGATGAAATCACAACATTGGAAATGAGAAATCGAAAGATGTACAAAAGCTGATAGAGAAAAAAATTATCAAAACCATCTAAATAGAAATGGAAATGTAACGAAAAATATTATCACTCGCTGAAATAAGTAGGATGCAATCGACTATAGAAACATTCAAATCATTTCAATAATCATTTATTGTCTTCATTTGTCTTTTCTGTGCCTTGCTCATGTTATGTCTCCGTTTCTTTGTTTTTCCGGTGTTGCCATTGTCCTTGGAGTATTCATTTTAGATTCACTTTCTAGATTGTAAATGTCCACTGACGGGCTGTCCTATGTAGCTTGTTTTGACTAAATTGTGTCGTGGTTTCCTCGATAATGTCCCTACAGAACAGGGGTCATACCCAGTCTGCTAGAAACATTGCTTTAATTTTCTACATAACGTGATTTCCTTATTCTGGATCCCTTTTCTTGAAAACCCGTCTTTTAAACTTTCTATTTTTTATTTACCACGTTTAAATTATTCTCCGGTATCCCTGTTCTTATTACAAAGTTTACAACAGTTTGACATAATTATAAGCCAAGTCACAAGTGTGTACCTTGCATTGCCACCATAAACAATGATGGAAATTTTCTTCATGGCAAAACCTTAATGTCAGTATATAAGTAAGTACTTGGGGATTATATTTTACACACCAGATTGTATTTATATACGCAGTACAAGTGCAGAGTTGCCAAAAAAATTAAATTTAGTGATACTCTTACCTTGATGTTTCTAAAATCAAACCCATGTTTATAGTGACATATAGCAATGTATGACCATTTAAATATTATTTCTCTCTTAATTATAGGTATAGAAAATTGTTAAGTTATTTAAATAATCCTTTAAAACAACATTGAGGAAGTCAAACATCCATTCTGTTTCGCAACAGATTTAGAACTGGCAATCCTTCATTTAATACGTGTTTTAACGTTTTATTTTTTAATTTGTATACACAATTTGTACATGTTTTTTTTAATGCCACCTTAGATTGTTTCCTTTAAAACAACCATTTCCTCTACATAACTTCATTTACATGTATACGGAAGCGTATTGATGCCACATGAAGAAAAAAATATCTCGTAATTATGAGATGATATCTCATAAAACTGAGATAATATCTCATAATTATGAGATATTATCTCATAATTACAAGATATTTTTTTCTTCATGTGGCATCAATACGCTTCCGTAGATTTAAAATCAAAAAAATTTTAAAATTTTTATTCATTCAAAAGATCCTTTTTATTGCGTACAAGTTTTGTTCCTAATTTCATCAGTCGACGTCTTTTTCCCATTTCTTCCAAAGATACCCAATAAGATGTTATGGTATTCTTCAAGTCGACGTTAAAAGATCATTCCCGATCCATCGTGAAGTGGTTTATTTTTTTATAGGCAGGGAAACAATCTTATTGATATTCGTTTTTTTTATAGGCAGGGAAACAATCTTATTGATATTCGTTTTTTTTAATTGCTGAAATCTGGGGAAGCGAGGACAAATTTTGCTATTTTCCGTTTAAAACCTTGTAAATAGTTCATTTTTGCGTATAATTTCTAAATATTTGTAATTACAAATATACGGGTAGTTAAGTAAAGATTTCCAATATTTTTTTTTGCGTACATTACACCTACTACTTCCCCATGAAATCCGTCACTGATGAATCCCAATCCAAAAGGCCACTGTTGATATTCCTATGTTGAATCCTAATCCAAAAAGCGAAACACAGCAGACTTTCAACTAATATTCTGTAAACAATCTTTAACAATATTAACTTTATTTAACTAATTTCACCATTTTTAGGTCATGTTTTAGCCAGTATACTGATGTATGAATTTTCAAGTTGTATTAATAGTATGTTCAGGCTTCAAGGGTTTTCCTGGACATGGAGAAGAAATTCTAAACAAACCTGTAAGAGCACCAGATGTCAATCTTGTTTTTTTATATACTTTGTGTGCTTTAGGTTTTTTAGGTTATGATTTCAATTTTCGGGTTTTTGTTGATATCTCGTGTCTTTGTACTCCTTTTTCTGTTTATCACGTTGTAACGTGTGAGGGAAATGCATCTTGAAACATATATTTTGATTGTTTCCGATGTTATCCTCTTTGTTCTTATTTCAGTGATAACGTTACTGATCAGCAGCCAAGTTTATTGCTAGACACTATTTACTTAATGTTGATAGATAATTTTGTAGCAGTATATTTTCCTTTCTTTAGAGAATCGGAAGATGACCTGTCTTCATTAAGTACTTTGTAGCATCTTGTCTCGAAACACATTGACCATCCCTGCAGAGATAAAACATAGATCCGACCAAGTCACCCCACGAGTATAAAAGGCCGATCAAAAACAAGTCTCACTGAATAGTTAGTCAGGAACGTTAACTTTGTTTAGACTTATTTTGAAAATACAAAATGCATGCCCAAGGATCTGACAGGGAAAATTGGTAATGGGCATACCCCAGTTTGATTATGCGATGGAAATTTCTTATTTGACTTGAAAATTGGGTCACCGTTTGGATATGTTATTTGACAGACGTGCCGCTTTGAGAAAATCATCTTGCCGCAAAAAGTGAACTTCAGGCCGCCTATAGGGTATGTAAGTCCTGTTCATTTTTGGAACTTCTGGGCACTTATATTGTACTCGGAAATTGCATTTTTTTGGCAAACATATATGACGTTTCAAACCAAAAATGTGGACGTCACAATCTCCCGACGTCATGTTAAGACGGGAAACGTTTTCGAATTGAAATTTTTATCGTGAAATCTCGTGTCACATGACGAGACTTACAGGCCCTATAGAAAATATTTAGTGGAGTCTGACCATCAATGCCCCAACAAAGGAGATATCGTCATGTCATGCTATCTTGGAAGTAATTTGAAAATGAAGCTTAAGGTTACGTCCCTGAAAGGAACATCCAAGTTTACATTTTGTCGGAGATCTTCAATTGAAGTATTGGAATCATGCGCTTAATAAAATATGTAACTTATTGCATGGTATGTGGGAACGAAGGAAAATCGTAAACAAATTGTGCAGAAGAAACACCATCAGATATAAGGCTGTGAAACAGATCAGCTTCTGGACCCTGTGCGAGGGAATTCAGGTCAAAGTGGTCACAACAGCGAGGAATTCGAGGAATTCAATTTTTTTCAGATGGACAATGTTGAAGATATTCAAAAGAAAAAGGAAAATAAGAAATGTGATAATATATGTTTCCTTTTGGAAAATCGGATGTAAATCAATATGTATAATACTGTTCATAATTTGTTTAAACATAATTGTGTCTGTTTAACTGTGAATAAGACCGCCTAAGACAAAGGCAACACTATTCTGAAAAGGCACATTATCACAACTTTATGCGACCAAGACGGACAGAAATTGTATCAATTTTATCTCAATTTTGTCCCAGTTTCAATGCTGAATGAAAGGATATAGAGTAAACGTACATGAGACAAAGTCTCCACAAATACATGGTAAAAACAAGCAAAGGAACAACGCTTTTATTGTTGTTCTTCATCTTGAAGGCACCATGAGGCCTTCAACAATGAGCTTTGCTCATCTTGAAGTCACCATGAGGCCTTCAACAATGAGCTTTGCCTATACCTCATAGTAAGTTCAAGTCTACTTAGAAGGAAGGAACATATACAACATATATAAAATTTCTACATAATTAGTATTTTATTTTTTATTTCAAGACACGTTATTCATTTTGTTCATGTTATTTCCCTGGGAGACCACCACCACCGCCAAATCCAATACCCGTACCATCGCCAGTGTCAGCTCCACCTAAAATAGAAATACATATAGGATATATTAATTTTATTCATACTTTTTCACTGAAAGGATCTAGAGAATAAAACATACATGTACATACACGGATATATATCCCAATAGAAAAAAGAAACTGTGCATTGATTCCGAATGTAAAAGAATTTAAAAAGAATATCATATTACACCAAAAAAATGTAATATTCAAACTTAAAGGCATCTCTTCTACAACAAAATGACCCCTAAAATTTTTGCGTCTCAAATGATGTTGGATTGACCAATCACAACAATTATGCCGAAAATTGAATCAGTGGCCAGTATGACAAGCAGTTTTATCGATATTTTTGGCGATTCATTGACCAACAAATGAAATTAACGTTCAGAGAGAGAAGAGAGAAGTCTTGTCAAAGATTGCAGGCAACTGTTTTCCAACTTCCGGTAAAGCAACAGACAAATTCAGTCGGTGCAAATTTCTGGCTTTTTAGTGCCAAAATCTGCATTTGGTAAAAACTCGCCAGACATTTCACAAATTTGGTTGTTCAATTAAGAATTGAATGCATTATTTTGAAGTTTCATTGGGATATGAAAGTGTTGACCGAAGCACATTTTTAATGAAGCACGGTAGCGCTTCATGTTGAAAATGTGTGCCCGGTCAACACTTTCATAATCCCTATGAAACTTCAAAATAATGCATTCAATACTTATAATTACATTTTAAAACCAAATCATAAAAAAAAACAAATTTATTAAAAAGTTAGAACGTCATGTACAATGGGATTCTTTTTTTTACTAATTCATCCGCCACGTGGTCATATGATCAAATGTGATTCATGGGAATTGCAACTTCACATTGATATGCCACGTGAGCGATGTTCACCTATCAAATTGACGTAATTCAAATGAATATTCATCAAATGTAATTATGTTGTCATGGAATGTGTTAAGTTCTAATTGTATTGCAAGGTCAAATGTTGACCTTGTTTTAAGACAAATACTGGTTCTTTCTGCTGATCCCTTCCACCGGATGTGGGTTTGAAAACAATTTAAGTTGTGTGGTCTCAAAACCGGGCAACTTTCTTGAATAAACCCTTGTTTGTCATAAAAGATGTTCTTTATGTGAAAGAAAGTATTTTCTGTCTTGCTAAAGATAAGGAAATCCGATTTCACCTAAACAAAATGTCGGATGCAATTGACCTTGACATTTAAGAAAAAGTTCGAAAATACGGAGATCTTTCGAACGCCCGAAAAATTCAATAAAGATCCAGAAACAAAACGCAGTATTGCTGTGTATGAATGCAAGATATCGTAACAATATTCAGTGAATTTCAAGAAATATTGAGATTGCACAGTTTCTATTTTCCCGTTAGTATACAATGTACTAAGATTTTTTCGGTCATTGGTATAGATTTCCTTTAATCTACAGAGACTGATAATTTCAGTATAACCGTATAGGAAGTTATCACGAAATTTTGCCGATAAAAGAAATATAGGATATTTGTTTTTGATACGGAGTAACACATGTATGAAGCTAGTTAATTCGCGATTACGTAAAGAATTGTTAGAGGGAAAAGAAGTCTCCGTCTAAAAACTTAAAAATATAACTATGCGCATTCTACGGAAAATTAGATTTTTAAACTAACTGACTATACCGAATTTTTGACGTTCTAATAATAAGGGGCTTTCGAGATAGGATCTCTCGTGTAATCTAAGGCGGAAACGATCTCCTCAAATACCAGTAAGAAGGATAACTGGATTCCTGACCTGTTGAAATAAATATTTGTACCACCTAAAAACAAAACTATTTATGAAATTGAAGAGTACTTATAATTTGTCCTACATGCATTTACTCCATATCCTTTTATTCACCATGACAATTATTGCCGAAAACAATTAACCTGAAGCGCTACAAATAGATTAAATAATCAAAGTACTGAAGTACTGTTTAGTCGCAGAAGCAGTTAGCATAGGTCAATTAGCATCTCTTCGAAATATATAATGTTTTTTGTATTTTTGGTGACTTTGAAAGAACATGATAGATGTAAATATTGTTTTTGACTAAACATATATATATATATACAGCTTTGATCAGACCTATTAACCTGANGCGCTACAAATAGATTAAATAAAAATCACCCTTAGCTCAACAGTGTTAATCAATTAGTGATCCCCACTCAAAGAAGTTTTACGCATAATACACAAAAATGTTTCCGCAGTGTACACGTCTCAAAAATCTCGTATTTAAGCTTGAAACGTGTACAAAAGGGACATTGGTACGGAAGCGTATTGATGCCACTTGAAGAAAAAAAATATCTCATAATTATGAGCTAAAATCTCATAATTATGAGATAATATCTCATAATTATGAGATAATATCTCAAAATTATGAGATAATTATCTCATAATTATGAGATAACATTTCTTAATTATGAGATATTATTTCATAATTATGAGATAGTATCTCATAATTATGAGATAATAAAACATAATTATGAGATATTTATCTCATAATTACGAGATAACTATCTCATAATTATGAGATATTATCTCATAATTATGAGATACTATTTCATAATTATGAGATATTATCTCATTAGTATGAGATCTTATCTCATAATTATGAGATATTATTTCATAATTATGAGTAAATATCTCATAATTATGAGTTAATAAGTCATATTTATGAGATAACTATCTCATAATTTTGAAATAATGATCTCATAATTATAAGATAATTATCTCAAAATTATGAGATATTATCTCATAATTATGAGATAATATCTCATAATTATGAAATAATATCTCATAATTATGAGATGTTATTTCATAATTATGAGATAGTATCTCATAATTATGAGATGTTATTTCATAATTATGAGATAATTATCTTAAAATTATGAGATAATTATCTTAAAATTATGAGATAATTATTTCAAAATAATGAGATAGTTATCTCATAATTATGACTTATTAACTCATAATTATGAGATACTATCTCATAATTATGAGATAATATCTCATAATTATGAGATGTTATCTCATAATTATGAGATAATATCTCATAATTATGAGATATTATCTCATAATTATGAGATATTAACTCATAATTATGAGATATTTTTTTTCTTCATGTGGCATCAATACGCTTCCGTACATTGGCCCATTTAAAAGCTGAAGACGACAATATATATTTCACTTCTGTAGAAAGTGACAGCTATTGGAGAACATTAAAATACATGTTCAAATTTTTGCTTAAAAAGCATTAAGAATAGACCTTTTCACGCTTCACCTCAAATTTTGAAAAAGCAACATTTCTTTGAGTTGAAATTTAAAGTTAATTTATTTTCAAACCAGACCCTATATCAAAAATCTGAGACATGGTTTTGTTGCATTTAAATGGTTCTTTCAGATAAAACAAACAGAATTCAGCTATATGTAAAGATGTGAAAGTTATTTTCATTTTAAAATATTATATCAAAAACTCAAATTTTTGCCAAATATGGAAAATTTGACATTAATACTTAAAAGGAATACGCTTGAAATCAGCATTACGAGTCAATTTATTCATTTTCTTTTTATTTGATACCTCATTTTTCACAGTATCTTTACTAATAACAAAGTTACAGTCTTTCAAAGTAAGGAACGGACAATTTTCTTCAGAAGACTGTTGTGCTACCTTTATAGGGATTTTGTCCCATGTACATTTACCCCACATCCCTTTATTTGTTCATTTATGTCATGAATTCGTGAGACTTAGAATATTTGCTCGAGTGCTAATCGCCTGTAGCCATTGAATGATGAGGATTTGTATGAATGAATGGTTTCAATAAATTTTCAAATGAATACCGAAGCAAGAGCCAAAATCATACATCCAGAATGCATGCCAATAAAAGGATTACATACAGACAGAGAACCTAAACGACAAAGACGAAACGTAGATCAAGCATCACTTCTACATGGTGTTACTAAATTATACAGGTCAAACATTTATAGTTGCTCAACTTACAGCTAATGCCTACAGTCCCCTATATATCTACTGATTAAAGGCATTCTTCTTCCAACCATCGTCATACTTCTGTTGTTCTTCTGGTGACAGTCTATACCTTTTTATAACTAAAATGTGAGACTTGCCTTGTGTTTTAAATATTTGAAAAAAATATAAATATCGAGATTTGAGAAATGCATTTCTGCTGGTCCAAAATACATGTTTTCTATGGTCATGATTTCATCAGGCATGGTCACCTTTTATTCAAACACAAAGGAAAAGTCGGAAGACGGAAAAGAGAAATAGCTGAACACACCGAAAACGTACATCGAATAATACTATGCAACATCGTATGCAGTATGAAGTACCTAGCAGATAAAAGTCCTATGATTTGATTGGATACTAAGACAAATAATCATTTATTTACTTTACCAGAGGAATATACATACAACGACTGATTTTCAGTTCACCATGCTTTTTCTTTTTTCCTAAAGTTATTCATCATTTGTATACCGCATGAATTATTGAGAGTTCGAGAGCAATTTTCCCTTTGTGCTAGTGGGGCTAGTGAAGGATAAATAGTGATCGACGTGAAGAACCGTGAAATCTTACAATTGTTACCGGGACGGTGTGAAAAGATGGGAAGATTTATTATGGTCTTCGTGAGGGTTTTTACAGACAGACACAATTTCACAGGGCATTATTCTGATTAACACTTGCATCACCCATGGCAGGAGTCCATCAGTTTGAATTTATGTTCAGAAGTTTGTTTTTTTCTACAATCTTGATTATCAAAATAGTATAAGTTTATATTAAGAAAACACCTACTGTCACAAAGTGAACCTGTACATGGCTCTCCAGTATAATCTCCCGCTCTTTTCACACGGACGACTCCAGCAACTGATAAAAAAAACATGACAAAAAATTGTAACATTAGTCTAATGAAAGCAAAAATTCTGATTGAGATTTAGTATTATTAAACAACAAAATACCGAAGTTACTGTGAATTTAGTTTCTGCATATGCGCATTTCAACAATCTAGGTCTCTTCAGTGCAGATAAAATAAAAATATTTGGAAATCTTTTAGCCGAAATGTGTGCAAAGCTGACAGAGAACATATCAAAAAATGGATCTGAAAAGGAAAGCCAAAATCAGCTCAGAATAGACTTAGAGCGATTTATGATTTTTATGTTATTAGCTCTTTTGACGGAGTGTGTCTAAACCCAAGAAAAGGTATCATGTTATAATAGAGCAGGTACTTCCTGCAAACAGTCATGGGTGGATATTCATAATCCCCTATCGGTCCAAGTTTAGTGTGCATACTTAAAAGAAAAGAAAGGCTTATGCTTTGGTTAGTACACAAATAACTCACCTTTCAAATTTCAGAAATGAATATGATTAATTTCAAGATTTAATTTGATATTAGAAAGGCCTCGAACGTCTTTTACCTTAAGGAAGCTACAATGTAATTACAGGTCTTCATCAATATTTATAAGTATATATACCAAATAGTAATTGCTTTATGATCTTAAGTGGTAGACCATGGGTAACCCCAAAATTTTCTACAAATTTAATTTTCTTTAAATTTGTAGTATCAAACAATTAGGTGCTAATATACTTCAAGAAAAAAATTTGAAAAGTTTCACTGTAAGATTTTTGATCTACAGTTTATAGAAACACCCTAGCTTAGGGTCTTAAACTCTTAAAAAATCACCATAAGGTATATACTACTGTACTGTATATCAATATGAAATAACATAAATTGAAAACTGCTTCTTACAAACTTGAAGACCTAAATATCAGATAATAAATATCATCATCGTGCATGTTGATTTGCAGTACAAAAGAAAGTACGTTGTCAAAATAATGCTAAAACAGGGCTTCATTCGATTTCTTCTAAACAAAAATCTTATAATTAAATTTTCATCAAAAACTGGGAAATTAAAGATCCTCCATACATATCTCTTACATCCAAATTTTATAAACATTCACCGTACCATTTCTTTCATAATGTTAGGAAAACTGCATAAAAAGTCATAAAATTCCTTGATTCTGAACGGCAAGTTGAAAGAATTACCTCCCTTGCCAAATATCTTACTTTCATTTATTTTAATATTTTTAATATGCCATTCAAGATCTGGAAATTTTAATGCAGGCACTATGAAGTGTTTTGTCAAAAGAGTATATTTTCATGATAAGATGGATATTTTATCTCTATTAAGGTAAACATATTTATAAATCTTCTGTTTTATTCACACCAATCACCAGTAAATTTTATATAAAAGGGAGTTATCTCCTCTTATCCCGGGTCTAATACCTTAAGCCTAATTTCTGTTAATCTCCACGCAGAAGTCAGTTTCACTTCCAGTACGTTACAGAATTGTTAGAAAAGTCCAACAACTGGACTGAGACCACAATACATGAAATAAATATCATTAATGTCAGAAGTTGTCAAATGAAATTCGTCATTTGCATATCGGCGGTTATCAAAGTTCTACAGCCTCAAAAGCCGAATTTTTAACCTTTCGTAGTAGAACTATGATGATCAACGGTTTGAAATGATAGAATCTGTGTATAAATTTCCCATACAACTATTGATATTACTTACGTGCAGGTTGCTCCAACTGGTTCAACAGAACCAAGAAAGTTAATACAACCAAATAACAAGACCGCTTCATGACCAACAACTGAATCGTCAAGTAACAAGACTGAGCTTTGTTAAGATTAGAATACTTTTATAGTCTTATTGTACATGTGCGTCACAGCAAAATAATAATGCACTGAAAGAAATCTTTCAGCAGAATTAACAAATTCAATGAATACTGATTAGATTTGAAATTGAAAGACCACATCTGTTTTTCTCCTTTTGAATGGGGAAATATATTAAATTTTCATGAATGGGTCATAAAGTACTCTTTATCAGTTTTTTTTCGAACTTATGTACTTTATGATATATTGACATCACGATACTAGGAAAAGGACTCATACAAGAGACTTCACTTCCAGTGAGTACGAAACACACGCCATATTTTCTAACTAATGACAACATAATCATTACATTTTTTTCATTTTGGTTCTTACTAACTGTTGTAAACGTTATAAGTTCTACAAAGATAATGCCGTTCATATTTATTTACTCGTCCGTTTATTATTTACAAGACGTCGCCGATGTTCCAATGACATCCTGTGATCGCGGGAATCCGAGTTGTTCATTTTGGCTTCCAATGACGTCAGTGCGGCTTTCATATGTTTTGCGCTAGAATATCCATAGCTCCAGTTGACTACTTACTCTAATACTTGTCTAACAGTATCTTATGATGTTTATCTCGTAAAAGCAGCTTAGTTTTGGCTCCAACAGTTCGTACTTTCACTTCAGTTGTTGACAATGCCGCCATTTTTGGGACTATTTTTAACGCGAATAAATTATGTAAATTACACTATTAAAAAGGTAAAACTATAGTCCGTTTATTCAAATATTGATTTCTTCGATCAGCTGATCAGGTAAACACATTCACCGTTCACAGTCCTATATTCTTGACGTTATTTTAATATCGAGATACCAGTGTTTATATTTAATTGAACGCTATCATATTATCTTTACTTGTAGTAATTTACTTAACTTAATAATTATCTTGAAACTACAAGAGTTGGATTTTTATTACTATTAGTTAAGTCTTGTAATACAGAAAAATAAGATCAGAGCTCATTCAGGAACACAATCATAAAACTGGTGGCAGCGAATTATAAGAACCGACAGCATTGAGACATTTTATTTGTGATATTTTTTAAGAGAAATAATACATTTTCCCCTTTGTCCTTAAAAACACACACACACACACACACACACACACACACACACACACACACACACACACACAAATTCAACAGAGAGAGAAGATCAAAGGCACAGAACAGTTGGTGAGAGTAGTTAAAAAGTTAAAATTTAGTGACATTCCTGTTCTTATTCAACAAGGATAAATTTTAATCTAAGTTGAAGTTGAACACCATATTTTATCCCATAAAAATAAATTGCAATCTACTTGTAAAATGGAACCCTTTTCAAATTGAGAATTTTTGTGAGGCATATCCATAAGGATAAATTTTAATCCGAGTGGTAATGACTTGTAAAGTGTGAAACCCACAGGGAAAAGTACTTATAAACAGAAACTTTTTGAATTGTGTGCAGTCTGTTAAAAGTAAACTTCACAAGGATAAATTCTAATCTCAGTGGAAATGACTTATTTATAAATCTCATATACTTTATTCCATAAAAATAAATTTTACTATTCAAGT
The DNA here is from genome assembly GCA_002080025.1 of Modiolus philippinarum. Classification (NCBI taxonomy): domain Eukaryota; kingdom Metazoa; phylum Mollusca; class Bivalvia; order Mytilida; family Modiolidae; genus Modiolus; species Modiolus philippinarum. The sequence continues at coordinate 28,787 of MJUU01054703.1, read as the reverse complement.
GGAAACCCCTTGTATTATTTTTATATGTGAAAATTCTACAAGGATGAATTTTAATCCAAGTAGAATAACTGAACCCAATATTAAGTGTAAAGAATTATTCCAGTAGAAACTCCTTATATCATAATAATATGAGTTGTCTACAAGGATAAATTTTAATCCAAGTATAAAAATATTTTTCCTTGAAACTGAAATATAAACTGTATATAAATTCAATACAACTGAATTGAAAATTATTAGAGATAATATTCTAATTATAATTTGAAATTTAATTCAAGGATAAATTATAATCCAAGTTGAAATAACCATTATTTTTGTTAGTATCGAAGAACGAAGCAACTTATTATTTGCAAATTGTTCACAAGCATAAACTCAAATCAGACACAATTCAAATTTTTATACTCAATAAGGATAAATCATAATCCAAGTTGAGATAATTATAATTTTTGCTGTTCAAATATAAGAGACCGAGCATCTTTTGATTGTGCGTTCACTGTGTACCAGAATATACCTGAATTCTATCCGAATTAAAATAATTTACAATCAACAAGGATAAACTATAATCCAAGTTGAAAACAAAATTTGTACTGTTTAGATATCAACTTCAACAAGGATAAATATTAATCTAAGTTGAATATAATCTGAAACTTCCAGAGCTATTTGTAATATTTGGCTAAAATTGAATACCATGTAAAATGTATAATCTAAGAAACAAACCTACTGTTACTTTGTCATTAGGATGGGGTATAAACAAAACTCCCACAACATTGTCTAGTTCATACAGAGCATATGAAAACAGTTCTGCTGGGGACACCATACCAACTAGGGAGAACCTTGATCAACCCTTTTCCCAGAGTAAGAATACACTTGAAGGTGACACAAATACCAGCATGTCAGGAAATATTGAAAACCCAAGTACCCCCCTTACAAGCATCAGAAAGGAGATGGCCAGTGGAGCTCCAATGAGTTGCCGTAGCGATAGCGCCTTATTAGACAGGCATGTAGCTTCCAGAGCAGTGAATACCAGTAATGATGACAGTAGAGATGCCAACAGGGAGGACATATTAAACATGAGAACAGAACCCCAGAGATGTCACCAAATAAGAGACAAGCTTCAAAGTTCAAAGACAGCAAGAAGACAATAACATAGATACAAGAGTAAATCAACCCAGTGTGTCCAGCAATGAAAGAAAATTATAATGAACAACAACTCAATCGACAAAATAGTCCTTGTGTAGAGCAAAGCTTTAAGTCTTACCACAGTAGGCAGCCAAATAATGATTTTCAGTTCCCACACAGAAATGAACAATCAGTAATTCCAGATACATATTATCAAGACAGTATGGGTAGATTGCAAGCATCACAGACCAGGCACAACTATGTCAGACCTGCATTCTCACATGACAACCAGAGATATATGGACCACCCAAATGAAAATTATTGCAGCCAGCCATTACAAAACAATGCCCACAACATGAACATGCATCAGTATGATCAACCACACTGGCAGTATAATGGCCCACCATCTCAGTATCAATGTTTCAGCAGTGCAGATAACCAGAGAAACCAAGACAATGGTAGACGCACAAGGGTACCATGGTACAGTCGCAAGGAGCCTTGGAGTAGTTACCTAATGCAGTTCAATATTATTGCCAGAAACAGCAGATGGGACCCTGAAACAAAGGCGACAGAACTGCTCACTGCATTAAAAGATGACGCCATGGTCTATGCATCATATCTACCCTATGAAGTAACATCATCCTTTGAATGTCTATGTAGTGCAATGGCAAATAGGTATGGAGACCTAGGTTATCCAGAGACATACAGACAAGAACTACACAATCTCAGGAAACACTACAAGGAAACCATCCAGGAGTATGCATCAAGAGTGGAGATGCTAGTAAGGAAGTCATTTCCTACCATGGATGCTGGTACACATAGCAGTCTGAGCGTCGAATACATGCTTCGGGGATTGCCAGACCAAAGCATTGCTGTTGACCTCCTGACAAAAAGGTTGTCAAGTATGACAGAAGCCATACACCAAGTGAATTTGCACGAAACATACAAGAAGGGATCCCGAGACAGACATCATATCCGAAAATTAGAGACAGACAATAATGAGTATATGGATGATGAACTAGGAGTAGAGAGTGTAGAAATAAGAAAGATTGGAGGGAAAAGGTTTGTTACAGAAGAAAGGTTGACACAGTTTGAGCGTGATTTGAGAGATTCAATTACAAAATCTGTTGGTGAACTAATAGACAACAAGCTCAACAAACTTGGCCATTTCAGAGAAAATAACAATTCAAGTGGATTTAACAACAATTTCTCAAGTTGCTGAGGTAGATATCGAGCTTGGGCGTGAGACTTTTACATGGCCTGTTTATGTAGCCCCCATAGGAGATGATATTCTTTTGGGTTGTGACCTTATTGATGAGAAGGATATGACTATCACCTCCAAAAGAGGTATCCAAATAGGTGGTCACTGGATTGAATGTAACACTAAGAGGTACACAGACGGTACTAGTGTGGCTAGGGTAATTGTGGATGAACCCATTGAAGAACCTGTAAGTCCTAAAGCAGAAACCAATAGGAAGACATGTAGCGAGGAAGCTATGTCTGATGAATGTATCATGTATGAAGCTATTGTAGGTGACATGAATTTACAGATTTGTCAGATACTTTTTAAGCCAGAAAACCAGAGTAAACCTGCAAGATTAATCAACCTTAGTGTTCGACCTCTTAAATTAAGTAAGAACTACCTTTTTGGCAAGCTCAGTATAGTAGATGAAACTAAAAATTTAGGTCATTGGGAAGCTTCAAACCAAAGAAAAGTTTGTAACTCGCAGATAAAACAGTACAAAGGCTTTACTAGAGAAGAAATGTACAGAAATGATGTCCTAACAGATAGAAGGTGTCAGAATGTTAGCCCTGAACATGAATTAACATATATTGATGGCAACGCCGAGGACAAGGCCGATGTCCAAGGCTTACCCATGGTATCCTGCTGAAATAGTTTATATTAAAGAGTTTAGGATTAGAAGTACAGAAATGTGGATTGAACCAAGCTGCAATAAAAATTGATTATTTAATTATGAATTAAGAATATCTGTAAACCAAGTTCAAAGGGAAATTTATGTTGTTCCTAGGAAGAATGGAAGATGCGGTTAATTGTTTTTCTTGTACGATTCCAAATTGTGAAATGTCATATGAGATTTGCGTAATTAATTTTCTTTTTACTTATGTGACAAGTATTTATAATTTGTGCCAATAGGCATTCTGAGGTTTAAGTACCTTTAATATTTGTGTGATACATTCGTGCGGTGTCGTTGAATGTCTTCAAGTACCAGATATTGTACATTTCAATACTATTGAATATTTGCTCAAGTGTCTATTCAGTATTCTCATACTTTGTATATATTGTCTTCGGAAATGCAAGATTTTGTGAATTTTAACTCCCATATACTTGTAATCTTCTTGCAAATTTCGAGACGAAATTTTATAAAATGGAGGGCAGTGTTGTAAACGTTATAAGTTCTACAAAGATGATGCCGTTCATATTTATTTACTCGTCCGTTTATTATTAACAAGACGTCGCCGATGCTCCAATGACATCCTGTGATCGCGGGAATCCGAGTTGTTCATTTTGGCTTCCATTGACGTCAGTGCGTAGTTTTGCGCTAGAATATCCATAGCTCCGGTTGACTACTTACTCGAATACTTGTCGAACAGTATCTTATGATGTTTATCTCTTAAAAGCAGCTTAGTTTTGGCTCGAACAGTTCGTACTTTCACTTCAGTTGTTGACAGTGCCGCCATTTTTGGCGCTATTTTTTTTCGCGAATTAATTATGTAAATTACACTATAAATAGGTAAAACTATAGTCCGTTTATTCAAAAAATATTGATTTTTTTCGATCAGCTGATCAGGTAAACACATTCACCGTTCACTGTCCTATATTCTTGACGTTATTTTAATAACGAGATACCAGTGTTTATATTTAATTGAACGCTACCATATTATTTTTACTTGTAGTAATTTACTTAACTAAATAATTATCTTGAAACTACAAGAGTTGGATTTTTATACCCCCGCTACATAGTAGTGGGGGTATACTGGTTTACCTCCGTTCGTTCGTCCGTTCGTCCGTTCGTCCGTCCGTCCGTAACCACACTTTTCTCAGCAACTACTTTACAGAATGAATTCAGATTTCCACAAAAGCTTCCTCATGATGGTCCCATGAGTATATATAGATTTCAAGGTTACCGCATAAGTACTTCCTGTTTGCCGAGACTTTATTGTTTTTTTAATTGTTGTACAGCATATGGAATTTTTCGTCACATTTTTTCTGAAACTGGAAGAGGGATTCAATTGTTGTTATGCGCAGATCTACCTTATGGTCCAATCTATCCTGAATTCCAATTTTAATGTTACGTCATAAGCACTTCCTGTTTGCCGAGACATTGTGTTTCATTGTTGTACAATATATGGAAATTTTCGTCACAATTTTTTCTGAGACTGTAAGTGAGATTCAATTGTTGTTTTATACAGAGCTTCCTTATGGTCCAATCTATCGTGTATACCGATTTCAAGGTCAAGTCATAAGCACTTCCTGTTTGCCGAGACATCATTGTTTTTCATTGTTGTGCAATATATGGAATTTTTCATCACAAATTTTTCTGAAACTGTAAGTGAGATTCAATTGTTGTTTTGCACAGACCTTCCTTATGGTCAAATCTATCGTGTATTCCGATTTCAAGGTTAGTCATAAGCACTTCCTGTTTGCCGAGACATCATTGTTTTTCATTGTTGCACAATATATTTAATTTTTCGTCACAATTTCATCGGAAACTGTAAGTAGGATTCAATTGTTATTATGCACAGATATTCCTTATGGTCCAATCTATCGTGTATTCGGATTTCAAGGTTATGTTATAAGCACTTCTTGTTTTCCGAGACGTCATTGTTTTTCATTGTTGTACAATTTATCGAATTTTTGTCACAATTTCTTTTAGAAATGTAAGGCAGATTCAATTGTTGTGCAGACAGTTATCGTTGAACATGTTGGTTACTACGATTATATCATTGTGTTTATAATTGAATTGTGTCCACAATTGTATTGTGTCCCTATACAATTAAATTTGCACTTGCCACATTGATTCAGGGTTCAATGAGCGGGGGTATATCAGGCTGTCATTCGGCGCCAGCTCTTGTTTATTGTTGTATAATATATGGAATTTTTCGTCACACTTTTTTCTGAAACTGTAAGTGGGATTCAATTGTTGTTTTGCACAGAGCTTCCTTATGGTCCAATCTATCGTGTATTTGGATTTCAAGGTTACGCCATAAGCACTTCCTGTTTGACGAGACGTCATTGTTTTTCATTGTTGTACAATATATGGAATTTTTCGTCACAATTTTTTCTGAAACTGTAAGAGGGATTCAATTGTCATTTTGCACAGAGCTTCCTTATGGTCCAATCTATCGTGTATTCCGATTTCAGGGTTAGGCCCTAAGCACTTCCTGTTTGCCGAGACCTCATTGTTTTTCATTGTTGTACAATATATGGAAGTTTTCGTCACAATTTTTTCTTAAACTGTAAATGGGATTCAATTGTTGTTTTGCACAGAGCTTCCTTATGGTCTAATCTATCGTGTATTTGGATTTCAAGGTTACGCCATAAGCACTTCCTGTTTGCCTTGATATCATTGTTTATCATTGTTGTACAATATATGGAATTTTTCGTCACAATTTTGTGTGAAACTGTAAGTGGGGTTCAATTGTTGTTTAGCACAGAGCTTCCTTATGGTCAAATCTATCGTGTATTCAGATTTCAAGGTTATGTGATAAACACTTCTTGTTTGCAAAGACGTCATTGTTTTTCTTTGTTGTACAATATATGGAGTTTTTCGTCACAATTTCTTTTGAAAATGTAAGGCAGATTCAATTGTTGTGCAGACAGTTATAGTTGAACATGTTGGTTACTAGAATTATACATCATTGTGTCTATATTTGCATTGTGTCCACACTTGTATTGTATCCACACCTGTGTTGTGTCCCTATACAATTAAATTTGCACTTGCCACATTGATTCAGGGTTCAATGAGCGGGGGTATTCCTTTTTCTTTCATTTTCTCCATAATCCCACCCTTTTCTATTGTTGTTATACCTTTTCAGCCCCTTTTTCAATATTGTTCTCTGTAATTTCTTCCTTTTTCATCCAATTTCTAGACTAATATCCAGGCGTTGTCAGTCATCAATTGTCATTATATTTCTGAGGGTGTCCTCTATCACGTCCGCGTTCGTCAAATGGAGATAACTTTTGCTAGTTCCCGCATTTTTTATCTGTGGTTGTCTTCTATCACGGCCGCGTTCGTCAAAGGGACATATCTCTTGATACTTATTTCCCGCGCTTTTTTATCTGTTGTAATAGCATTTCACCTTTTTTTCAGTATTGTTCTTTGTAATTTCTCCCTTCTCATCCAATGTTTAGACTAAAGTCCTCTTGTGTAACCTTTTGTATGTGTTATTTTATTATTTTCTCTTTATTTCATAATTATCTTTCCCTTTCATCAAATCCTTAGAGGTATTTCCCTTTTTCCCGCCAAATTCCTATAGTGTCGTCTGATATTGACATTTTGTTTCCTATTATATTACATAATTATCTCCCTTTTTCATTCAATTCTTAAAGTGATTTCCTCTTCCCTACCAGATTTCTATAATAATGTCGTCTTCTATTGGTTTTTTATTATTCTTTCCTATTTTATTTCATAATTATTTTCCCTTTTCATCCCATTCTTAGAGTTATTTCCCCTTACCTGCCTAATATCTATACTGTCGCCTGATATATTTAGATTACCCGCCATTTGTCATCCAATCCTTAAAGGTATTTCCCCTTTGTCGCCATAATTCTATAGTGTCGTCTGCTATTTTTAGCTTTCCCGCCATTTTTCATCTAATTCGTAGAATTTTCCCCTTTTTCCACATTATTTCATAACCAACTTCCTTTATCTAACAACTAACCTTAACCTAAGTTGCTATGACAACTCTGTATTCATTTTATTTTTGAATGTTATTCTGTTACCTATTTCCAACTATTACCGTTATTTTTCTTTTTATTTTTTTTTATTTTTAAAGGACATACCATTTTTTTTCCATTCAAAATATCGATTACCTTACCCCAACTTTGCTACATGTTGTAAGTTTCACCCTTAACCTGACTTCAAACCCTTAGCGATAACCTTAGACCCTATCACTTACATTACACCATAACTCTTACCTTAACCTTACAGAAACCTAACCATATTACTAGTATCTTAACCCTAACCTTTAAGTTATTCACACTGACACCAACACTTAGCCCTTAACCTAGACATAAGCACTTTCATAACAATCTAGCCGTAACCTAATACTAACACAACGTCGAATCCTAAACTATTCTTAAGCTCTGTAACAACCTCGAACTTAACCCTTTTACTACCTTTTTAACCCTAATCCTTTTACTAACTCTTAACCCTAACCTTTAAGCTAATCACCCATTTACTAACAGTGAGCCCTTAACTTAGACACGAGCTCTAACATTATATTCTAGCCATAACCTAATAATTACACAACCTCATGTCAACCGTAACATAACCCTTACTGACCGTTTCTTACTCTAATCCAAAACCTAATACTTACTTAAATCGAACCCTTAGTCCTAGCCAAACCTAATTCTACCATATATACACTCTAATTCTAAATCCTAACCCTAAATCTAACTAACCTAATAATAACACAATATATTCCTAAATTGTAAACCAATGTTAAGCCTAGCCTTACCCTAACCCTATGTCAAGCTTAACATAACCTTAACACAACCTATTCCTAAGTAGTAAACCAATTTTAAGCCTATTCTTTTAATCTTAAGCTTTCCCTATCACTAACATTTAACCTTACCTTAATCACCTTTACCTGGAATTTGAGCTCTAAGCCCTTATCCTAACCCAACAATAATTCCGAACCATCCTTTTTTTTTACTAACCCTAATCATAATACATAACGATATCTAACATTACTAACCAATACTTAATCTATCCCTAAACCCTAACCTAAGTATTAACAATAATTTAATACTAACACAACCTCACCTCTAACCCTTGAACTTTTCCTAAGCTATAACCATAACATGAACCTCATTTCAACATTTACTCTACCCTGACTAACCCTTACTTACTCTAAATCTTAACCTTACACTAATTTAACTTTAACCCTAATACTAGCACAATCTCCAACACTTATAAATATCTAAACCCTTAACAAATTTTGCCCCTTACTTTACCTTGATCCTAGCCCTTATTCCGACCCCTACCTTTATCTTACTAACCCAATTTATAGACATAACCCTGAGTCTTAAAGCCAACCGTAATGATGCATGATATTTTAAACATAACGTTATGATGTATAATTCTAAAATAAACGATCCTAAACCTAAAACCCTTATAATGAACGTTACCCCTGCCTAACCTAGCCCAAATGATGAATATAATCCAAACATTAATCCTAAAGATATATGTGATTCTAATCCAAGTGATCTAAGTCATACTTAGCCATTAAACTGATTGTGTAACCAAAGCCCTTAATTTTATAACGAATCAATCTCAACTAATCCAAACCCAACTCTAACCTTAAGCCAAGCCTTCTCACCATTCCCGAACTTTTACCCTAATTCAACCAACTCCTCAACCAACCATACATAAACCAAACTTTAACAATACCAATATACTAACGCTACAACTTCAACCCTACCCTTAATACCCTAAATTATACTGATAATATAATTCCAAACCTAACCTAATTGATATGAATTATCCTAACCATACCCCAAATAGTGTATTTCATCTTACACAAAAGAATGTATGTATTCCTAAGCCTTACATTAACCATAGCCTCAACCCTAAGTCCTACACTTTGGTACTCTTACCATAATCCGTAGCTATGACTTTAACGAACCCTAACTTTAATGTCATCTTCAACAATACCTCTTTCATGTATATAACCCAACCCTAGTCCAACTGATGTATTTAATGAACTGATGTATGTGTCACTGTGCAATTCTAAACTGAAATGAAATATGTAAACCTTCAACCAAATAATAACCCTTACCTTAATGATGTATACTAACCCAGTGATAAAATGATCCAAATGATCTATACGATGCTAACGTTATAACTTATAATGATTACCTAACCTTTAGCTTTCAAACTTTTCTAAAATTATCATTATATTGGTGCTGCTGCTGCTGCTGCTGCTGCTTCTCGTCCATACTTGGATATGTCTGCTGCTGCTGCTGCTTCTTGTCCATACTGGGGTCTGCTGCTGCTGCTGCTGCTGCTGATGGAT
>MJUU01054699.1:0-11742 GCA_002080025.1 Modiolus philippinarum | reverse complement strand
TAGTACTCATCAAGGTCATTAATTTGATGTAACATCCTTGTGGTATGAAGTGTAGTTGATGAGAAATGGACCTTAACGCAAAATTTAACAAAAGTCACTCAAGCGTAAAAGGTAGGTCATGGATCCCTAATTGCTGATGGACCTGGTAGTACTAATCAAGGTGCATATACTGATATAATAATATTAAAATACTACAAGAGGTTACCAAAATATTGACCTAAACACAAAACTTAACATCGGGACGGACGGACGTACGTACGTACGTACGTACGGACGGACAAGGGTAAGTCTATATGCCCCTTCCACAACGTGGCGGGCCATAAAAATCTCTTTGGAAATATGAAATGAAAAACAGGGTCACAGACCATATTTATGATAAAATCGTGAAAATACGATTTTTCGCTAATTATTTCTTTAGAATTATCTCCCCTTAAAATAAATAAAGAATTTTTCAATACAGACAAATTATGCAAGATAGCAGCATAAAAGTTGCTTATTTCATTTTATCTATTATCAATAAACTATTCAAAATCATTTTAACAAGATTTTAAAGATGTAAAATTCAAATTTTCATCAAATGCACGGGATGTATGCACAGTGGCAAGAGTTCCTTTTGGCATCTCCACCATGTATCTCAGTCTATGTTTATTCCATCAACCAAAGGAAGTGTGGGTAATTGATTGTTTTCCACATTACGATGTACGAACAATCAATTTTCAACCACTGACATTTCGTTATTTACAATCTTTGGCCAATCAAAATATTTTGGTGTACTCTTTACCAACTATGCTTTTATAGTTTCTGAAACGTCAAATTTGTTTTGATAAATACTTGACCCTCCCCTTCCACGCTTTAATCTGGCTTCAAATCCCAACAGGGATATAAAGTGTCAGTTCATGTAGCATTTTTGCTTTTCTTGCAAATTTGTTTTCCCAAGGTGTACTGTGTGAGCGCAGAGACATGTAATTAAGGCAACTTGAGGAATTTCACGGAGGATCCGACCTGAGTTGAAATATAGCCAGTAAAAATCAACTGAGCTAACGGAATATTTCTTTAGCTCATTCCGACTTTCGGAAGCGAGGCTGGCTACGAAGCAAAAGGTCAAGGGCTCGATCCCCGGACAAGGAGGCACTGGTAGTACAAATACTGATTTTCATGTACATATGGACTTACCCTCCGGTCACACTACATTTGTGACGGTGGTCACTTTGTTTACTTGTTTACATTTTTATATGAGGTATTTTAGGTTAATGTTAGCATTATTTATAGTTCCTTAAGTAATGGAATTCACTTTCCTGCTTTTCCCGCTTGGTGTCCCTGCAGCACTATCAGGTTGTTAGAGGGAAAACTGGTATTTCACGCATGATAAAAAATTGTTCCTTGTGCATCAATTTTCCTGGTATTACGACGTCACAGAACAAAACCTGATAGTGCAGTGGTGACACCAAACAAGAAAAATGTGGAACGTGCATTCCATTCTAACGAGTGCGGCCAAGTAAATTATCACCGGGACACTTTCTGTTTGGCTTCACATGCCGGTTTCCCTGGCCGGGCTCATTGCCCCTGGGAACTATAAATAACGTCACTCACTGGGACAGTCAATAGCAATGATACACCATTTTTCATTTTCATGCAGATGCTGTTTTTTTGTGTATCAACATGAAGTACTATGTTTACCACAGTTTTCTATGCTAGCATGTTTTTTACATTACAGATGACCTGTTTAGTAAAAAAGGGGGGTGGCGCCCAAAAACAGCAAAGGTAAAAAAAACATCCTAAGTCTACAAACTATAAATTTTATGCAAAACCATGGGTTTCTATACATAAAAAGATAGGTAATGACATGAACTGTCATAATCCATAACATTTTTAGGATATGAAAAGGCAGATTACAGCAAGAGATCTGAAAAGTAAAAAAAAAAATGTTTTTTGGCAGATAAACAATATCCAAATTAGTATGTAAACTTCATTTGCTGCAGGGTAAAAAAAACTGAGTCTGTAATCAAATAAATAGCATTGTTCATGTAGTTTGACATTAATTTGCACATTATTTTTACTGAAATTCATGCACAAAATATGTACCCCTATGGCAGACAGAAAAACAAACTGACTGACAGACAGACGGACAAATGGACACCATGATAACTACATATGTATATACTGCCCGCTAAAGGGATTTGGTATAATAAAATCTTAAAGATATGGGTTTGGAGTATTATAAATGCTTCTATTTCCTGTCTTGTTTATTGATTTGTTTATGTTACTGCTTTGACTTTGTGAGTGACATATCAAACAACTGTCAGTGACACATAATATCCCAACTTCTATTGGAAAATATTCAATTCATGCAGAATTTTGGGGTGACAAATGATGGCAATTTATAGCACAATCATAGTCTGAACCCTCTTTTCATCTGGACATTGTTGAACACCCCCACCCCTCCCCCTTTTTTATTTTCAGTGACCGGTGGCACTGGTAACAGGTGAATAGTGTCACAATATGTAGATGTTATGAAGTAATATTTAACGTTGGGTACTCATAGCAGGGTGTTTATCAATAATACAACTATATTCTTATAATTATTTCACTTTTTTACCTGTCTAAGACAATGTTATTGAATAATATAAACATAGATCGTAAATGGCGGGAAACAAAGGGCGACAACTTTGTCATTTCCACCTAATAAAACAAACGGCTAAAAAACACATTTGTCGGCACGTATTCTTATCAAACCAAAGGTTTTCTTCTTTCTTTTATGTTAAATTTTAATTATATATAGATAAAAACAGTGACATATGCGTTTTGTAGATGTTGGGCTGAAATTTCCACTTCAAATTATACACATTCGTGAATCTCGGCGTTCAAGCATTCCTTTCTATCATCGTCATACATTTTGATATCTCCCCTACTAAATACTCTCTAATAAGAAGGTAAGAAAGGACCATATTAGATATAATAAGCCGTAAAAGTAAGAGGGGTTACTCGGGGCGCATTTCAAAGCATCCTGTTATTCCGACGGAAGCGCCACCTGGTGAGAATGAGCATTGCTACTCAGTGAAACATGGTTCGTCAAACATTAAGATTTGAAACGAGCAGACGCTCAATCTTTGGCTACCGTTGTTTTTTTATATTATAATATGTAACAAGTAAACATGGTCATCGCTATTTCATGTGTATGTCATGGGATTTTGTAACATGAGGGATAACAAATACAGTACAGAATCATTTCCATTATCCAGCTGGAATCTGGATTTTACATCGGAGTGACGAACGAGCCAGAATCTAACTCTGGTTACACATTTCCCACAATAGATTCAGGAGTTTAAACCATACATGCCATAGGCACTTGACTTGTTTCATAAAATATGTCAGTCAGCTACAGGCACTGAAGAAGAGAGGGAGGGACTAACATATTTTAATATGAAACAAGGCCTGTGGTTTAAACACCATCTCCTCAATCCGCGCAACTAAATCTACGCAGACCACCCGCCGCACAATAAAAAATTCAAATTCAAAATTCAAATTCTTTGTTGGCCTATAAATAAACAATACTGCCCAGCAGGAAATCTGTGACGTATTCCTACAGATACAGATCTAATTAACTGAATATCATTACGTTTAAAATTTCAGGAGGTATTGACAACAAACCAAAGAATTTGTTCTATGTTTGCGACCAGGAAATAACAGTGGAAATAACTTTTCCAAGATGGCGGAAGAATGTTCTAGATTTTGGTTGTGCTCGATTATTGCTTCCAAACACTCCGAACAGAATCCGGTCCGTTCGCCCTGATTCACGTTCGCCCCAATACCCGTTTGCCCTGGGTCCGTTCGCCCTATATATTCGTATTAATCAGGTTTTAACAAAATTGTTGAGAATAAACATGTAATTAAGCAGAAATAGTAATTTACTTGCACAATTTATCCAAAAAAAAATACAAGAAGTGAGACAAAGTCTTTACACATACATGCTTAACAAGCAATTGAACAACGCTTTTATTGTTGTTCTTCATCTTAAAGTATTTTGCGAGTTTTTTCTCATAATGTGACATGAACACCGAGAAAACAAAAGTGATGATATTTTCTAACTAGAGGCTCACATGAGCCCGTATCACTCACCTGGTCACTGGTTTTATTCATTGTCACCTATAGACCACCCATTCATACTATAGATCAGTTCAGCAAATGTTACATTTTCATTCTTGGATGAGGTACAAACTAAAAATCACAAACTTTGGAAGGGATCACCCAAAGACAATTGTAACCAAGTTTGGTTCCAATTGGCTCAGTAGGTTCAGAGGAGAAGACATTTGAATGCATTTCCCATAGAGTCCCTATGTTAAACTATGTTCCACGCTGGCGACCATCTTGGATGAGGTAAGAACGTAAAAATCACAAACTTTAAAGGGGACCACCCAAGGACTATTGTGACCAAGCTTGGTTCAATTTGGCTCGGTAGTTTCAGAGGAGAAGATCTTTGGATGCATTTCCCATAGGGTCCCTATGTTAAACTATGTTCCCTGCTGGCGGCCATCTTGAATGAGGTATGAACATAAAAATCACAAACTTTGAAGGAAAACATCTAAAGACTATTGTAACCAAGTTGGTTCCAATTGGCTCAGTGGGTTCAGATGAGAAGACATTTGAATGCATTTCCCATAGGGTCCCTATGTTAAACTGTGCTCCATGCTGGCAGCAATCTTTGATGAGGTACAAACGCAAAAATCACAAACTTTAAAGGGGACCACCCAAGGACTATTGTGACAAAATTTGGTCCCCATTGGCTCAGTGGTTTCAGAGGAGAAGATCTTTGAATGCATTTCCCATAGGGTCCTATGTTAAACTATCTTCCCCCTGGTGGCCATCTTGGATGAGATGCAAACCTGCTGGACATATGTAGAAATTGTAGTTCTGGAAAACCTCTTTTGCAATTCACATTTAACCTTTATCTCAAACAGTTTTTGAAAAAAAAGTAAAAACGTTCAAAAATTGTGAAAATTCAAAGAAAAAGCGGCAATAACTCCTATGTAGGTCGAAAGATTTTCTTCAAAATTGCAGGACATGTAGATCTTACTATGCTGACCATTTTTGTTACACAAACTTCACTTCTATCTTCTATCAATTTCAATATATAAGACAAGAAGTAACGAAAAACTGAAAATTTTACGGAAAAGGGGCAATAATTCCAAGACGGGTAAACGGATATTCTCAAAAATTGCAGGGCAGGTACATCTCATCATGCTAATCATTTTTAGATGTCAGAATTTTGATATCTGTAATGGTTTTCGAGAAATGTGCAAAAAACAGCAATTTTCCCCTATGTTCTATTTTTAGTAACAGCGGCCATGTTGTTTGGGCTACGGACATAAAAATCACAAACTTGAAAGAGCATACCCTGGTGATGATTCAGGCCAAGTTTGGTTAGTATTGGCCCAGTAGTTTCAGAGGAGAAGATCTTAGAATAAAAGTTAACGGACGGACGACGGACGGACGGACGGACGACGGACGCCGAGTGATGGCAAAAGCTCACATGCCTTTGGCCAGGTGAGCTAAAAATCAAATATCACAAGAAAATCGACAATTCTATTCTGGTACAAACTATATTGAAATTGTGAAAGAGTACACATACCTTGGTCTTGTGTTTACTTCAAATGGAAAATCAAATAAAGCGGTAGATAGGCTTAGCCGACAAGGAAAGCCTTTTTTGGTATGAGATCTAAAATTCCAAGTTCAGAAACTCTTTCCATTGGTAACTGGCTAAAATTATATGAATCAGTTATCTCCCCAATTATTACTTATGGTTCAGAGATCTGGATATCTGATTTTAAGATAAAAATGGAAAATTTAGATAACTTATCTTTAAAAAAAACCACAAAATATGATAATGAAAAGCATTCTAGGTGTTCATGGTAAGACTTCAAACTTAGCTATACATGCAGAACTTGGATTGTATCCACTCTGTTTTAGAATAATTAAACTAATGTTCAAATATTATGTTCGATTAGAAAATTTGCAACATAATGACAGTATGTATAACATTTTACAGTCAGCCTATGAGGAAGATAAGACAATGGAGAATTTACATTTCCATCCATGGGTAAAAATTGTTTACCAATTGAAATTAACCTTTAACTTACAATCACTTGATATCACAACTGCTGAACTTATAAATAAAATTCAAACATTTTATTCATATAAAATTAATATCCAGTTATCCCATATTATGGAAAGTGAAACAGGAAAACTTAGATTTTATGGTAAAATATATACTGGATTTGAGTTACAAAATTATCTTAAGTACAATTTAAATAGAAAATTACGTTCAAACTTAACGGCTCACTCTCTAGCTATTGAAACAGGCAGATATAGCAGGCCCTTCATCCCGGCAGATCAAAGATTCTGCAAGTTTTGTAAAAATATGGTTGAAAACGAATTACACTTTATTTTTTACTGTACTGGGCTATCACATATTGAATATAAATATTTGAATATAAATATTTCAAAGACTAAAGTTTTGATTTTCAACAAAGCTGGCAGACACTTAAAACAACCCTTCACAGTCAATAACTCTAAAATAGAATGTGTAGTTTCTTTTAAATATTTGGGCTTGAAATTTACAAGTTCTGGATCTTTCTCGTTGGCTCAGAATGAATTGTATCAAAAAGCCTTAAAAACTGACTTTAAATTTTGCTCTGATTTTCTCTCTTTTAATCCAAATATAAAAGTCTCAATTCATGTTTTTGACCATACTATTAAACCAATCCTTCTTTATGGTGCAGAAATATGGGGTTACTTTAATCCATTTACAGCTAAATTTAGAGGAGATGCATGCTCAATTGATAAAATTTATAATCATTTATTCTGTGACAAACTGCATATAAAATTTTGCAAGTTTATTTTAGGAGTACGTGAAAAAACATCGAATTTTGGTGTTTTGTCTGAACTTGGAAGATTTCCTCTTCATTTTGATATTATAAAAGCTATGGCAAAATATTGGCACCGTCTAGAAAATTTGGACTACTCATTTCCTCTATTACAACATGCTTATATTAATTCTAAAACTCTATTTGAAAAGAAAATCCCCTCATGGTATGGTTCTATCCAATTTCTGCTTAAATCCATAAATAAGGTTAATGATCTAAAATCAACAAGTAGTAATAAGTTTAAAACTACTAGTAATAGATATATACGAGAACACCTCATAACCTTATGGAATACACAAAAGGTCCTTAGCTCTAAAGGAAAATTAGATACTTACTGTTCTTTGAAATCAAATTTTGGGCTTGAAAAATATTTAATTAATATGACTAATTTTGAGTCAAGGAGAAATATTACTAGAATCAGAATATCTGCACATAGATTAAGTATAGAGCGCGGAAGATACCAGCGGGTTTCACGTGACGATCGAAGATGTACTAGATGTGACTCTGATACAGTTGATGATGAAAAACACTTTATTCTTTCTTGTAGTCAGGTACATTATTTACGTTTGTCAATGTTAGAAACTGCAAAGTCGCTTAGTATAAATTTTACGTCACTCAATAACGACAATAAACTATTTTGGCTTCTGAATAATGAAGACATTACTTTACTTACAAAAATAAGTAATATGATGAAATTCGCTGGTGTTTAACATTGTGACTGGTTCACCTGGTTAAGACACGAGGAGGACACTTAATATTATATAAACAGTTTTATTATTTACAATTTGCTATTTATTTAGAAACGAATAAATATTATAAAACGTTAAAAAGTGTCCTTTTAGCATCGTCCCTTGGTGTCTTTCCCATCTGAATTACTTGCAAAATCTAACCTGTTCATTCATGTTCTTATTGTGTTAAAAAAAAGTAATATTTAGTAAATAGCATATAAAAGCTGGCTCATCTGGATAAGGCACGAGGAGGAAGTTCTGCTGTAAATTATAATTTTGCACAGAATTATCCTGAAGCATCGTCCCTTGGTGCCTTCTCTACCTGAGTCATCTTGTCTAATCTATAGCAAAATTTGTACTCTATATTTCAAATGTCCACAGTGCTGGTGCCCTCTGATCACTTTATTTTATTAATATTATGAATACACTTTATTTTGATAGTGTAAAATATATATATTTATATATGTGTATTAGTCTCTGTAATAATTATTTTTGTTATGTTTTGTCATCATGTCCTCAATGGACCCTTGATTGGTTAAAAAAGCATATTCTATTCTATTCTATTCTATTCATATTAGGGGGAAATATGCTAATCTTTTATGAAAATAGAAAAATATTACCCGATGAAGAAGTCATTAAAACTATTTTAAATCCAAAAAACCTACAAGAAGCTAAAAACATTTGTACATTTTTAAAAGAAATGTTTTCAAGTAGGGAAATAGAGTTAAAAAACTTGTAGTTAGAATCTTCCTCAGGTACTAAATAATATGTTATACATTTTATACATATATGTATATGTCATACTTTATTACTCTGAATACTTTTTCTTTATCTTTTTGTTATTGTATTCTTTCTTTCTTTTTTACTTTGGATTACATACCACATGTCATGTATAAACTGTGCTTATGTCCAATAAAATTATTTGATTTGATTTGATTTAAAAATCAAGTTGAGGATAATTTTTTTTTAATAGATAAGAAAAAAAATAAATAAACGTAAATTTTCCTTGGGTATCTTCCTTATGTTTTTTGTTAATTTTTCCACGGTCTTTTCAGATTTGGTTTTTTCATATTTTTTTTATTTGTAAAGCACACTCAAGATCAAAAGAGTTCAGCTCAGTGTGAAATAAGCTTCCTTTTCAATATAGAAGAAACTTTCTCTAATTTCTAGCAAATTTAACCAACGCCTGACCGATCTGATAAAAATGTTTCTCGTCACTAGTGACGGAGAACAACTTGCGTGGAATTTCCCGCCAAATCTATTCGGAACACAATCCTCGGTGTTTTACATTATGTCATTAGAGAAAAAGTTTCTACAACTTTATTATGAAATTTCTCACATCTTGTTAAATAAATTTTCAAATGTTTAAAAACTCGGCAAGCCTCGTTTTCAAACATTTGCAAAATTGAATTGACTCGATGCGCGAAATTTCATAATGAGGGGCCTGATGGGGGGGGGGGGGTCTCATCACGAATCACGAAAAATTCATTCGGACCAATCACAGTTCACGGAAAATTCATTTTGTCAATTTGATCAAGAACGATTCACGGCGATGTTCTAATAACGATTCACGACAAATTAATGAAATGGAAAACGAATCACGGGGAATTGAAATCCCCGATCACGGAGAACGAAATAAACCCATCGGTCCCCTCCATAATCAACTTAGTTCTCGTTATAGAAACTATATTTATTATATATAGCTATAGCAACACTATATAATTCACAATAAACGATGTATTATGTTTAAGACAATATATGACATCTTAATTTCCAACTTTCCCTTAAATAATGCATGATATTGGTTAAGATTTTTTTAGACTTTGTCTTAATTAAACGATACAGTTTATCAATGTTAGGCCAAGAGCAATAATAACGTGAAAAATATTTCAATCTGATCCGTCTATATGCTGGACATACTAGAACAAAGTGACATTCATTTTCATGTCTACCAGTTCCTTCTTGCATTGTTTGTACATATCTAAGATAATTATTAGTATTATAAATCTATCAACGACTATTGAATGCCAATCGGTAAGATTAAAGGGCTAAATAATTGTACCTCATCAACATTTAATTATATTATGTAATTTAGACTAAACACTTTTGATCCCTGAAAGCTTGGACATTGTACGAGTTATGCCAAATCTGTTGACGTACTACCAAAAGCTTACAACAAGAGGAATTCAAAATAAATCCCATCAAAATTCGATGAGAAATGAAGATTTTACATATTTTCTAAAATTGCAATTTTAGCCCCCTTGACCTCCTTTAGCTCAGAAACCGTAAAAGCTACCAAAAATCCGTTGCCATTTAGTGAAAACTTATATCTGGAGGAATCTAAAGAAAAAAAAATCCCATCAAAATCCGATGAAAAATAAAAATTTGAGATATTATGCATGTTTGCGATTTTCGCCCCTTTTGGGCCCCATTTTCCGGGATGTAAAATCCGTTGGTACACCACTGATAGGGAATTTCCTTAGGAGTACACTGAAAGAAACCCCATCAAAATCTGATAAATAATAAAAGTTCTACAGCCAAATGTGTGAAAACACCCAATTTTGCCCTTTTGGCCCCTTTTTAAATATGGGAGGGACAGCAAATTCCAAAAACCACCAAAAGCCTTCCTTTTCTGCCAAAGAAAATTGTGTTAAAATTTCATATGGATTGACGACGACAGCGCCATACCATTATACGACCTTATTATTATTATTTTCTTTTTTTTTTTTTGCGGTCGTATAAAAAGTATTATTCTAAATAAAATCTTACACATCTGATTTTGGTCAAATTCCAGTAAATGTAGCATGTAACTTGTTTGATTCTTTAGTTAAACCAATCTTAACCTACAACTCTGAAATTAGCTACATTGACTATTTACATACATCATACATTTACAATATGTATGATAACATAAAATCGTGTGTGAGAAGTCAAGGTAAATACAGTGATTTTTTCCCCTGTCTGACAGGTGTTAGACAGGGTGAAAATCTTTCTCCATTTTTGTTTTCTATCTTCTTGAATGATTTAGAGGAATTTTTAGGTCGTTAGGCGGTGTACCCCTCGAAAACTTAAGAGATATATGTGTTAATGACATATCTATTTATATGGAGTTGTTCTTATTTTTATATGCTGATGATGCAGTTTTGCTATCTGAGACTAGTGAAGCCCTCCAAAAGAATCTAGATCTATTTGGTATTTATTGTGATACTTGGAAATTAACAGTAATCTGTTCCAAGTCAAAGGTTGTTATATTTAGTAAACGTAAACCAAGAAATATACCTGTATTCACTATCAAAAATGAAGCTTTAGAAATTGTCGACAGTTATTCATATCTAGGCTTAGACTTTAAATATAATGGATCTTTTGTTAAAGCAAAACGTAAATTGATTGAACAAGCTCGGAAAGCTTTATTTGCTGTATATAGACGTATTAAAAAATCAATTTATACCTATAGATTTACAATTAAAATTATTTGATAGCCTAGTAGAGCCAATCTTACTGTATGGTTCAGAGGTCTGGGGGTTTGAAAACATTGATTCTCTAGAAAAAAATTCACTTACAGTTCTGTAAGAAGATATTACATGTTAGACAAACCACACCAAACTATATGGTTTACGGGGAACTTGGATGTTTCCCATTATCTATTAAAGTTAAAATAAGAAAGATATCTTACTGGCATAGACTCGTTAGTAGTGAAAATAAGCTAAGTTAAAAATTGTATAAGTTGATGAATACTTTACACGACAGTGGGTTATATAGTTTTAAAAGGGTGTCATATGTGAAGAAAATTTTTGATGATATTGGGTTGAGTTATGTTTTTGATTCAAATGTTTTGTTACCAAACTTTGAACTTAAGCTATTAGTTAAGCAATGTTTATGTGACCAATATATTCAAATTTGGATAATTCGTCAAGATATTTTTATACAACTATTTAAACTGAATTTAAACTGGAGGATTATCTTATTAGATTATCAGTCCAGGATAGATTGTTTATAACAAAATTTAGAACTTCCAATGTAAAACTCCCTATAGAAACAGGTCGATGGTTCAATATTTCAAAGGAAGACAGAATTTGTACTTTTTGTCAAGAATC
>MJUU01054698.1:8858-39804 GCA_002080025.1 Modiolus philippinarum | reverse complement strand
AAGGGTGTATAACAACTGTTTTCTGTGTCAAACAGGGAGTGCGGGGATAGCTGTCGTTTCCGACAACATCTAGTTTATTAGTGAAATCATTACAGATATGTAAGAAATACTCTGTTTTGGCAAAATTCATAGAAGTTTTAAATCATTATTAAGAGTTAAATTTAAGAGTTTTTCTTCCCACATGTATGTTTCTGACATTCTGCTGCTAGATAATGTAGTTCAATTTTGGCCATCCTTAAAAAGTAAACTAATTTATTATCTAAATTAAAATGGAAATTATTTTCATAAGAACAAATGAAAATCTTTCTGATAACGTATTGTTACAGATTAGCAGACTTAATGGAACAACATCAGGAGGAGTTAGCTACAATAGAGAGTATAGACTCTGGTGCTGTGTACACACTGGCCTTAAAAACACATGTTGGCATGTCTATAGCTACATTCCGTTACTTTGCTGGATGGTGTGATAAAATTCAGGTGAGACATTTTACTATTTGTCTATCAACATTAATTGTCTGGTCAAAGCTAGAATATAATATCAAATTAAAATATTGATGCTGTTCCATTTGCTAACTGTTAGGGATTTTATTTTCTGTATGTACACAATTTTTTTCAAACTGGATCATAATGATAAGTTGTACACATATGACATCAAAAACTATATCTAAAGTTAAAAAACAAAAAATTGACCATATACGTTTATAAATAAAAAGATTGTATTAATATGGAATTAGAATGATTAAAGATTGGATCTTCATTCTGACTTTAGGGTAGTACCATTCCTATCAACCATGCTAGACCAAGTAAAAATCTTACATACACTAAGAAGGAACCACTGGGGTAAGTAAGAATAGAAATATTTTTTTAAGAAAAAATTTGGAATCAAACGTGTGTGAAACACATAAATGTACAAGGTAGATAATGTTAGACACTAGGGGTAAATATTTTACATCTGGGACAAAGGTCACAAAGCTAAGTTTGTGTTGGATTTTCTAGATTTTTCCTTAAGTGGCATTTTATTTCATTACAACTTAATTGAAACTAAAGCTTTTATCCACAGGAGTATTGTTTCTTTGTGCTACACCAAATGTCTTGGCCCCAGAGTCGCATTGCATTCTTGTCAGTTTAAGTGAATGATATCGTGAAGTCTCATAATTCATTGTGCATATATCTATATTTGATTACTCTCCATTGAGGTTTGTGGCTCTTATCACTTTTATTGATAAATGAGAGTGATTAGCAGCATTGTATAAACATGTTATACTGCAATTGTGTTATTTTTAGCTCTAATAAAGGGGTACTTATAAAAATGAAGTTTATACGTCTACAAGCAGTTTAAAGCATTTAAGCCATGCCTTTTTTAAGTACTCACTGAAGCTCGCATTGCCCCTGTTTCCAAGCCTGATACAAATAAATGTCTTATTTGAAGACACTGCACATATATTGTTTAATTATGTATGATAATCACAATTCAGCTTCATATTGCAGGGAAAAAAATTGTTCTTGTTGTTTTAGTATTTGGAAAAGTATACAGCTTTATTTTCACATATTTCACATGATTATTTATTAGTGTATGTGCCATAGTTACACCATGGAATTACCCATTAATGATGTTGGCATGGAAGATGGCTGCTTGTTTAGCTGCTGGAAATACTGTAGTGTTAAAACCTGCACAGGTATAGATATCTTGTTTACTTAATTGTATGGCTATTTATCATCCTTCTCAATGGTTTTATCAGCCAGCAGAGTACTTCCGCAAAAGGTGACCTGGATGTATCAGGAGTTGACCTGGATATATCAAACAGTTTCAAAGGCAATAACTTTTTTCAAAGTTTTACACGAAATCAAACTGATAAAAATATACACCTTTTACTTTGCTTTTTTCCGATTAGGTCATTAGGTCATAAAACAGAGTCATAATTACACAAATAGATGAACTAGAAGTCAGAAAAACTACAGAAACTTGGTCACTGATATATCCTGCAGAACTTCTATGTTATCACAGTGTGACGTCATAAAGGCCCCAAGGAACGATAGAATATAGTAACAACCAAATGTTGCTGCAACATTCAAAATCTACATTATTTAGAGAAATTCAGTCAAAATATTCATCTGGTTACAAAACCTTTGATGGAAAAACTATTAAAAACTACAAAACATGTTTTGTCAAGCTGAAAATTGCTTAAAAGGTGAGAATAAGATGTATGTCGATTTCCTGTGCAACTTGGGGAGAATATGAAACCCCAGTTTAATAATTAAAAATGTAAAATACAAAATCAAGGATGATAAACAAGTTATTGGGCCTTTAACAGCTGAAGTATTGTAAAATATCATCCCGATCGCCAGAATGTGAAATCTGGGGCTTCTTCTCTCGCACTTATGCTTCATATTCTGGCTCTCGGGAAGATTTTTTACGGTACACAGTTGTCAAAAGCTTGATAACATATACTTATTAGAATCTCCCATTTTCTTCAGAAAATCTAAATTGGTTACAAAACTAGAGATTTAGACAAAAGGCAAATTTTGAATGAATTTCTGAGTTATATTCTGTAGATACTTTTAAGTAGATCGGTCTGAAATTTCATTGAGTATTGAATTGAATTTTTAGCTCACCTGGCCTAAAAGGCCATGTGAGCTTTTGCCATCACTATGCGTCCGTCGTCCGTCTGTCTGTCTGTCAACAATTTCAAAAATCTTCTCCTCTGAAACCACTGGGCCAAATGNATACCTATTGTATAAGTGTGAATCTGACTTGTGTCACTGTTTACAATCACCTTGATTAAATTACCTAAGGAAAAAATCTCCTTCCTTGGTCCAAAATTTAATTCTAAATGATTTCTCAATAATGACTAAATAATGAAATAATAAAAGACAGTAGATTGACTATTAGGGAAATAGTTCCATCTTTTCCCTGAAATTGAATAATGCTATAATGTACCTTGTTCTTTTAGTTATGAACATTTTGGAGAGAATATTTTCTGCATTTATTTGAAGAGAATAGTTTACCTGAAAAAATAATGGATCTTTTCTTTGATATACATGTACATAAAATACTTTGAAATAATAATATTTAAAGTGCTTTTGTACAATCCCTAATTGTGAAAATTTTTTCTCAAACCTAAATGATATTAAATTGACTTATGCATTACTCTCAAAATGAGGAGGTGCAAATATGTGTTAAAAATAACTTGGAAATATTCAACCAGGGAACACTTTATTACAGAATGTAAGAATGACAAAATTCAGTTCTCAACCTGCCGCCAGAAGACATGATCAATAATATGATGCAAATTCTCTAAAAGACATATCCAATTCTGCCTGACCGAAGGACAAATCAGGAAAAATTTCAGTCGGTCTGGCAGAATTTTCAGCTAACAGGACCGAATGTCAGATCTGCTCTATGTGCTGAAACAGTAGGTCCTATGAATTTATTCTCGGTCTGGCAACTTTTGTTTTTTGGCCTGACCGAATACCCTGCAAGCCTTCTAAACTTTTCAATTTGTCTGCTCTAAAGAACCAACTGTGAAAATTTCGCACCAGTTAAGTCAGTATTTCTATTATAAAAACCAGAAGATGACAGGTTCATTAAATACAATTATGAGTGAAACAAAAAACAATAAGGAGAAAAAGAGGAATATATACAATAAAAATTCATAATATATTGATTTCAGGATAAAAGGAACTATTTCCCTAATGGTCAATCTACTGTCTTTTATTATTTCATTATTTAGTCATTATTTAGAAATCATTTAGAATTAAATTCTGGACCAAGGAAGGAGATTTTTTCCTTAGGTAATTTAATCAAGGTAATTGAAAACAGTGACACAAGTCAGATTCGCACTTATATAATAGGTATTGTTTGAATGTAATGCTTCAGTTCATCTTTCAACAAAGGAAAAAATTTGCTCAATCACCTAACAATACTGGGGTATTTTATGTTGTGTATGGTAATAAGACATTAAAATACTCAGATATCTGAAAGAGTTAATTCCTGTTGGTTTTAATGTTGTTAGCTGAAGTATTCAATTGTTCCCACATACTAGGCGTACATTGTACCTCATGTGCTTCTTGTTCTGACCAGGAATATTGATAATTTTGAAGATCAGTTTGTCTTTATTGTGACTCGGGACATTGTCAATATATTTTTATTGTTGTACAGGTAACCCCATTGACAGCCCTGAAGTTTGCAGAACTAGTAGTGAAGGCTGGATTCCCACCTGGTGTCATTAATATACTTCCTGGTCCAGGGTCATCTATAGGTCAAGCTCTGTCAGAACATCCAGATGTCAGAAAATTAGGGTTTACTGGATCTACACCAATTGGAAAAACTATTATGGAAAGGTGATTCTAAGGACTTTTCTCTGCTATTTGTTAAATAATCATTTGATTTAGAACTTAATAATGCAAAACAAAGTAAAGAAAAGAATATTCATTTTAACAAATTTGAATACAATTTAATTCCAACTACAACATGTACATGTATATACCTTTGGTTGTACTGTCAAATTGTTTAAATTGATATGTCATATTTTCTAGAAATTTTTAAACAATAATGTGTCATGAATATAGAGCTTTTGTTTCTTTTCAATTATTGGAAAATTTGTTACAAGTTTGTTTTTAAAAAGTGAAAAAAAGTGTCATATTAGAAAATAGAGATATTTGAATATCTCACAATATGGAGATGTAAAAGTGGCAATTTTTGTGTTAACAGAACCTTCAGTATTTGTGACTATCAAATTCAAAATTAATACCATGACATTTAGATAGAATTTATATGGTAGAATATATACTACTGTTGCCCTCATTCATATTTGATTATCTCGTTGTCTGTCCTTAATCAGTTGAATTTCAATATCATCATTAACTGAATTAAAAAAGAAAGCATTAAACATTAAGTATTCCCTGTAGAGTAACACATATTGTAATGCTAAACTCTAACTGATTTTACATATTCTGCATGTTTCCATGACACAAATATTTTTGTTATTTCTAGCTGTGCCAAAGTTAACCTGAAGAAGGTATCATTGGAACTTGGTGGCAAATCTCCATTAATTATATTTAGTGATTGTGATATGGACAAAGCTGTGAGAATGGTAAACACTTTTTGTTTATACACTGCAAAAAGATTTTGGCCATATTATGGTATGATGCAAAAATCTCATTTTAACTAGCTACAGAAAAATGTTTGATTTACATCAGATTCTAACATACTATGTTTCTTTATATTCTTCTTGATAAAAAACTATGGAAGTTTGCTCACAGATTTTCGTTACTCTTGCTGATTAGGGGCAAGGGAGAAGTATCATTTCACTATGTCTCAAAACTTACCATGTTTACAGCCATTTTGTGACAACACTTGTCCAAATTTTGCTGCAATTGTATCAAGCAGTCATTTGTATAGCACTTTATTATACTTGATCTATGTCCCCAATCAGTTTGATAATCCCTGCACATGTAGCAATGCTTGTTTTTACAATATTTACAAATACAGTAAAATCTGAAGAATATAAAAACCAAAGAGATAAAAATGTTTTGCCATGTAAGATACACCTGATTTTCAAATAAATTTCTCTTACTGTCATTAGAATTTGTGTTAATTTATTGTTGTATTTAGTCAGTAAGGTGAAAAAATTGAAAATGTTATTGATATGGAAATTATGTTTGAAAAATTAATAATTTTAGAATGATCCCTGCATCATCACAATTTTGATTACTTGTGCCTGACAACAATACTCATAAAAACATGTAAAATTTTCTCCTAGTGTACAGAACTACCCTGTATACATTAGTACTTTTATATTGTAGGGATTGAGTTCCGTGTTTTTCAACAAGGGAGAGAACTGTATAGCAGCGGGGCGATTGTTTGTAGAAGAATCAATCCATGATGAATATGTCAGTCGAGTGGTATGTATGGATTATCACATTAGTTGTCATAGTAACTCTGGATTTTTGTTGATTCATGAGTATTTTCAATTACTCAAATTAAATACATTAATTGTCATAGTAACTCCAGAGTTTTTTTTTTATTCATGAGTATTTTCAATTACTCAAATCAAATACATTAGTTGTCATAGTAACTCCAGAGTTTTTTTTTGCTCACCTGGCCAAAGGCCATGTGAGCTTTTGCCATCACTTGGCGTCCGTCATCCGTCCGTAAACTTTTACATTGTAATCTTCTTCTCTGAAACCACTGGGTCAAATGAAACCAAACTTGAAACAAATGTTCCTTGGCATGAAGAGACTTAAGTTTGTGATTTTGGTGCAGATAAGAAAACCAACATGGCTGCTGTGGCTAAAAATAGAACATAGGTGTAAATTGCCGTTTTTGGCTAATAACTCGAAAACTGTTACAGATATCAAAAATCTGACATGGGGTAAAAATGATCAGCATGATGAGA
The DNA here is from genome assembly GCA_002080025.1 of Modiolus philippinarum. Classification (NCBI taxonomy): domain Eukaryota; kingdom Metazoa; phylum Mollusca; class Bivalvia; order Mytilida; family Modiolidae; genus Modiolus; species Modiolus philippinarum. The sequence continues at coordinate 33,406 of MJUU01054698.1, read as the reverse complement.
TCTACCCTCTGTGCAATTTTGAAGAAAATCTGAAAACCCATCTCGGAGTTATAGCCCCTTTTCCGTTAAATTTTCAAAATTTTTGCAGGTAGAGGTCAAGTGTAAATTGCAAAAATGTTCAGCATATCAAGATCTACCCACCTTGAAATTTTGAACAGAATCCATAAACCCTTGTAGGAGTTATTGCCCTTTTTTACTGAATAGAAGATGAAGGTTAAGTGTAAATTGATGAAATGCTTGCCATACTGTGGCGACTTTAAAACTGATGTTGAAATACTAAATTTTTAAAGTAAAATTGAATTTTATTATATAAATACTTACCATCAGAAATTATGATTATATCCGAATGCATCCAGAGGACCAATCAGAGAGTAGAAAAAAACAAAAGAGAGAATACCCGAAGACAGGTAACATGAAACCCCAAATCCTCCTTTTTCTCAAGATAATTACAAAGATCAGAAAAGCAGGGTGGGGCCTATAATTTCTGATGGTAAGTATTTATATAATAAAATTCAATTTTACTTTAAAAATTTAGTATTTTATAGTTATAAATAGCTTACCATCATAAATTATGAGTATAAAAGAATCTAACGCAGAGCTGAATCCCCTGCATCCGAAGACACAAGTGGAAAATTAACTCTTTGTGCAGAAACTATAGGCCCAAGAGAAAAAAGTTCATCTGCATGATGAGACATAGTACACAGATAATGAGAAATTCCTCCAAAAACCAGCTGAAAGAACTTCATTGAGAGAAGCCGAACTAAACAAAGCCCAAGAATTGGAAATAGGTCTGACATCGTGAGCTTTAACTGAATGCTTGTTTAAAACCTCTTGACCAGAACACTCATAAGCTAGATTAATAGCCTTACAAATCCAGGTCGAAACTGTTTTAACAGAAAGATCATTAACACCCTTCTTAATGGGAATAAAAAGTCTGGTATTGCCAGAACGAATGCTGCTAGTTCTTGCAAGATAAATAGACAGAATTCTGATGGGACACAGAAGAGGCGAATCTGAGTCACCAGGAAGAGCTGGAATAATAATAGGAGTGGAGCCCTTATCTGGGATCTGATTCTTTCCTAGGAAAGAAGGATCCGTTAGTAAGGTAACTGAAGATCTATCTCTAGAAAATCTAAGACATGAGTCAGAGATAGAGAAAGCGTGAATTTCACTCCTACGTCTTCCAGAAGCAAGTGCAAGAAGAAAACAGCACTTATATGAAAGAAAGCTTAAGTCAGCTTTATCTGCAGGCTCAAAAGGAGAAGAACACAATGCTGACAAAACAAGGGCTAAATTCCACTGTGGAACCAAAACTTTCTTTCTTGGTCTGTCTAGACTGAAATTGCGTAGCAAAAGGGAAATATGCTCGTTATTCCCAAAGTCTGTCCCTCCAGATAAGGCAATAGTTCTAGAAATAGCTGATCTATAGCCCTTGATCGTAGAGGGAGCAAGACCCTTGTCTTCAAGTAAAAAGACCAGAAAATCTGCTAATTGGTGGACAAAGATTTGGAAAGGATCAATTTCCCTTCCAACACACCAATTAGAGAAGATTGTCCACTTTGCATCATAGACGATGTTAGTGGACTCACGCACTGACCTAGAGATATGTCTGGAAGCTGCTTCAGAAAATCCTGTCTTTCTGAGGCTATTCCTGACAGAAGCCAGGCATGAAGACACAGATTTTCTGGAGACTGGTGAAGAACTGATCCCTTGCACTGAGAGAGAAGATCTAGTCTGAGTGGAAGAAGCAGTGGATTTGCACATGACAGGCAAAGAAGATCTGGGAACCAAGCTTGTTTTGGCCAAGCTGGTGCAATAACTATGATCTTGCAGCATCCCTCTGCAGCTATCTACTGGGGCAAGAAACCGGGATGGTGGGAAAGCGTATGTGAACATACCTTCCCACGAGAGTGTCATGGCATCCACTGCGAAAGCTTTGGGATCTGGTACTGGCGAGACAAATACTGGTAGCTTGTGATTTAAGCTTGTGGCGAACAGATCTATATTTGGAGAGCCCCAAAGAATGACTGACCTGAACACCCCCTGATGAAGTTCCCACTCTGTATTGACTGGAGCAAGAGACCTGCTCAGGGTGTCTGCCAGAAGATTCAGTCGGCCTGGAATTTGTCTCACTACTAGACGAATGTGGTGTTTGAGACACAAAAGAAGAAATTCCTTGGCCAGAAGATACAGAGAACGACAGTGTGTTCCTCCCTGATTCTTCAGATAGGCTACCACTGTCGTGTTGTCTGTTGCCAGAACAAAATGACTGGCTGACAACCGATCTATGAAATGGGATACAGCCAGAAGAGCTGCTCTCATTTCCAGAATATTGATGTGTTCCTTCCGAAGAAGGGGGACCACATCCCTGAAATAGTCTGACCGTCCAGATAAGCTCCCCACCCTAGGGCGGACGCATCTGTGTAAAGAGTCAGAACTGGAAGTGGAGGGGACAAAGGAAAGCCTGGAAGAACATTGTCCCTTATTGTCCACCATAGAAGATGTTGAACCAAAGACTTTTGAACTGGAATCTCATCCTAAGGGAACAACATCTGCTATCGAGTTGAGAAACCCCAGTATACAAGAAAACTGACGAACAGTAACTGCAGTCTGATGCTGCAGGGACTGAATAAAAGACACCAGTTTGAGAAACTTTTCCTCTCGGGGAAGTACCAGACCAAGGTCTGTTCTGAAATGTTCCCCCAGAAAAAGGAAATCCTGAGAAGGGGTCAAGTGACTTTTTCCATGAAATAAGGAAACCTAATTGTAGGAAAAATGCCAAAACTATCTGAGTATTGGAAACCAAGGTTAGAGGATCGAATTGTCCAAATAAGCATGAATTTGGATAGCTTTGGAATGGAGATGAGCTAGAGCAACCTGAAAAATCTTGGTGAAAATTCGGGGAGCTATAGCAAGACCAAAGGGAAGAGCTCGTAATTGGAAAACCTTGCCCTCCCACATAAACCCCACATAAACCGAAGGTACTTCCTGTAAGAAGGAGCTATCGGACAATGTATATAAGCATCGGCCAGATCCATAGAAGTTGTCCACATGCCTGGAAGAATAGAAGCTCGAATCGATCTGTTGGTTTCCATTTTGAAATGTGGAACCTGTAGGAAGGTATTGAGGATCAAAAGATCTATCACAGGTCTCATGCCACCTGTTTTCTTGGGGACCAAGAAAACTCGGGAATAGAAACCCGGGTCCAGGCCAGTTAAGGGCACTTCCTCTATTGCGCTTTCTGCAATAGAGAATAAACCTCTTCTGATAGGAGATGAACCTTTCGAGGATCCGAAGGTATCGAAAAAGGAACTGGCCGAGCTGACAGCGGTGGTAACTGATTGAAATGAAAACCTAGACCCCCTCGAAGTATCGACAAAACCAAAGAATCTGTGGTGATCTTTTCCCACTGATCTAGAAATTGGGCTAACCTCCCTCCCACTGGAAGATTTGGAAGAGGAACGGGGAATTCCTCTTCCAAAGGTGTCGATAGCAAACGAGGGGGCAAGAACCTAGGGACGAGAACCAGATTTCTTACCACCTCTGGAAGACTTGTGAGAAGGTTTAGAGTTAGAGGAAGAAGAAGCAACAGGTGTACGAACAATCTTATTCTTCTTAGAAGGAACAAAAGAAGGTTGAGCAGCACTAGTAGTGACTGACCGTTTACCAAGATAGTTAACTTTGACATTAACATTAACAGGCAAAGGAGCCTTCCTAATTTCCTCCTGCACCTTCTCTAAAGGAAGCCCAAAGATTTTATCTGTCAAGGGAGACTTTAACAGAGAATCTTTAAGGGTCTCAGACACTTTAGAATTGTTGAGAATTTCCTGCCTCTTTGACAAAGTGAAATTTGCCAAGGAACCCATGATAAGGCATTGAGAAGCACCTAAAGCCTTATCTACCTGAAGAAGAAAAGATTACAACTCAGAAATGCCATCCCCTTCCATATCCTGAAGAAGAGCCCCAGCAGCTGATAGGTAATACTCAGCAGAGCCAAGAACATGAGATGAATTCCTAAGAAGAATCTCAGACTTGGAATAGAGGCCTTGATTCAGCCGAAGACCATCAACAGGTTTAGAACCAATAAGGCTAGAAATAGCCTTATCACAAGTAGGAACTACCCTGCCCAGAGTAGAGTTAAAGATGGCAAAATCCTTAACTGCAAAAATACCTTGGAAAGAAGTAGCACCAAAACCTGGAAAAGCTCCTTGTCTATCAGAGTAGTCCTCACCCAAAGAACTATTGACAAAGTTCAAAGCAGACAGGGTATGGCTAGATTCAGGGAAAGCAGAATAGGTTGGAGCACTCTCCTGAACTAGTCCACAAGACGTCTCAAAAGAAGAAGGTTCCTTTTTAGACTTAGGAGGAGAAGCAAAAGGAACCTTGGCCACCTCTCTCATGTAATGAAATACCTGAGCCCTCAAATGATCCTTCGAAACTGAAGAAGGCTCAGTTTCAGGAGAAGGATCCACCTCGGGAACAGTAACCAAAGGAAGAGGTGCAGAAGTAACTGCAGGAGCTGCCTGTTTATCAGAGATGTTCTCATCTAGAAAATCTTCCTCTTGACTGTCAGGCGTCAAGGTAAAATTATCATCCTCCAGATCCCCGTCAGTTTCTTCTGAAATCAAGGCTGAAGAAGTGACGGGGGCAGTACTAAGAACTCCCGAGGAAGTAAGACCAGCCGAGAAGTTTGATTACTACTAACAGCTGGATTAGACACTGCAGCTGGGGCAGAAGGCTTTGAACTAGCGGAACTAGTTCTAACCTTAGCCCCCTCCAAAATGGTAAGGCGAGAATTTAACGAATTAAATTCACCCTTCAAAGAGTTAAACTCACCCTTGATAGTATCAGTAAAGTTAGAAATAAGATCCCTAACTAAAGAAACTGAATCTGTCTGACCTACAGGACCAGCGAACTGGTTAGGACCTCCAGAAGCAGCAGAAGGACCACCTGGAAGCTGCCAAGGAAAGCCAGAGGAAAACTGAGGTCTGGCCCAAAAAAGAGGACTCTGAGAGAAAACCACTGAGGTGTTTACAACAGGAGCCCTAGAGGTGGGACGATGAACACCCATGGCTAAGCCCGGAACAGGATTAAGAGAACCTGAAGAATTGAGGGGCCTAGACGAAACTGTAGTGGTGTTCACCGAAAGAGTGGGTATAACACTAGCTGTGAGCTCACCAGAACCTAAGTCCTGGTTGAGCCCAGCTGAACTGGAAGTAGCTACCGAAGTAACAGAAACAATACCAGTAGAGCTAATGGAAGCCAGAGTTCCACTACTAACTGGGTTAGGGACAGAGCCATCCCAAAAAACATCCGACCCAGTTAAAGAAATGAAAGGGGAATTCACGTTTAAATCCATATTGCCACCTTTCTTTCAAATATTCTAATTACACAAATAAAATTTGGTGTAAAATCCCAAACCTACCAAATGTTATAATAATAAATAAATAAATTTTCTGGTAGGGTTACTCTTACAATATGAACACTATAAAAAAAAACAAACTAAAAATCATCTTCGTCTGTACTGTAAATTTGTCTTCTCGGAAATTTCCACGTGCGACTTTGGATGCAATCAGAGAAAAAGTGAGGATTTGGGGTTTCAAGTTACCTGTCTTCGGGTCTTCTCTCTTTTGTTATTTTCTACTCTCTGATTGGTCCTCTGGATGCATTCAGATATACTCATAATTTATGATGGTAAGCTATTTATAACTATAAAAATTGTTCCTTGAACACCATTTTCAAAATGGCTGCCAAAAAAGGCGGGAGAATTCAACATTGTCCGATTTCAATGAAATTTGGTTTCCAAATAGATGTTGATGTTGCGACTTCAAAACCGGTGTTGAAAATTGTTCGATGACCGCCATTTTCAAAATGGCGGCAAAAAAAGGCGGGAAAATTCAACGTTGTCCGATTTCAATGACATTTGGTTTCCAAATTGGTCTTGATATTGCAACTTCAAAACTGATGTTAAAAATTGTTTGTTGACCGCCATTTTTAAAATGACTGCCAAAAAGGCGGGAAAATTCAACATTGTCTGATTTCAATGAAATTTGAAGTAGATATTGAGTAGATATTGATGTTGCGACTTCAAAACCAATATTAAAAATTGTTTGTTGACTGCCATTTATAAAATGATGTCTCGACTTCAAAACTGGTGTCGAAAGTGGTCCTTAGCAAGAACGTTTTTTGTCAAAAAAGCCCAACAAAGAAATATAGTAAAACATGATCAGACTTTAAAAACAGTTCAAGATATTGGAGGTGTTTGAGCTGCGAAAGTTTGAGAAACTGAAGATCAACTGTATAACTTACAATGTTACCTTGATTGTGGCAAATGAAAGCCAGATGAGCAATACAGGCTCCTTGGAGCCTCTGGTTTCGATTCATGAGTATTTTCAATTACTCAAATCAAATACATTAGTTGTCATAGTTTTTTTTTGATTCATGAGTTACAAAATTTCAAGACCCAGAAACTTTGGGTTTTGTCATTAGCAGTTTTTAGCTACAATGACAAACAATTTAAAGAAAAAAACACACACACACAAAATCCAGAAAACATTTACTGAAAAAGTTTACGGCAATAAACAGGATAAAGTGGTGTAATCTTTTTTCTCTAATGATAAATGATAAACACTGAGAACTCTATTTTGAATAGATTTGCCGGGAAATAGCATGGGGCTTCATTCGTCATACGTTGAATATGAAAATTTATCCAAAGACTCGGAACCAGTTTAAACTTCCCATATCATTAGAGAAACAATGATTTGAACTCAGAATAGCTTCACTTGGTTCAGGCACTAGCAAAAACCAGTTGAAGGGTTAAACCAGTTTATAGCCACCTAAACCTCTCCTTTTCTGTCTTGCTCTTTAACCTTTGAAATTGGATAAAGAAATTAAAGTCTCACAAATAAATATGTATTTTTGGTAGGTTGTGTTACTATGACATTAGATCTGTTGGCTAAAGTTGAAGTTGCAGTTCTATAATTTACATTAATTTCATTTCTAAGGTAACTGAAATAAAGAAGATGAAGATTGGAAACCCATTGGACAGATCAGTGGACCATGGACCACAGAATCACAGAGCTCATTTAGAGAAATTATTAGAATATTGTGAGACTGGTGTAAAAGAAGGAGCTACCCTTGTATATGGTGGTAAACAATGTGATATGAAAGGTATGTTATTATATATACATGTACAGATGACAAGCATGATGGTTCCTCATCTGTTGTTTTCATACAGATATACTGTTTTAACATTCTCCAATACTTAAAGTTTGCAATTACTTTTCTTCAGTAGCATTTTATTTATTGATATTAGGCCATCTTAAAAAGATGTTTTCTTTGCCTCTGGTTTATTTATATACAATGCACAAAATACTGTTTACATATTTTCCTAAGCTATGTCCAGTGTGATTTCTTCAGAGGCAATTTATTCACACATTATTACAATAATTGGACCTTCTAATGGACTGAAACAATTGTCTCATTGTATAGATGTAGAAATTTTTGTATTGTGGCTTTAATGATGATTTCAAAACTCAATACAAAATGTACTTGCATCTTAGGACTATTCATGGAGCCAACAGTATTTACAGATGTAGAAGATCACATGTTTATAGCAGATGAAGAATCTTTTGGACCAGTCATGATAATCTCTAAATTCCAAGATGGGTCAGTATCAGAACACATATAGACTTTAAAGTTTGGATTTAAAAAAAGGATATTATTGCCTATCAATGGAAATATATGGTTTTAAAATTACTTTATTCATGGGAATAAGGTCCATATATTCTTTTTCTGAAGGAAGTGTTGATTTAACCAGTTGTTCATTATGTGTGAAAATAATGGTAAAAAATGAGGAGATCTGTATACATTTGATTAAAATGGGTATAGTATACTTTTAAGTTGGGAATAAAATATATCTCTGACAAAGGTCATCTGTAAACTTAGTGTTAAACACTAAATGTTAATGATGGGTCTGGATAGGCCACATTGTAGTGATGTTTTCAAAGTATAATCCTATGTTTCAGATCAAAATTGTGTAACTTTAGGCATCAAGTTTATGTGTGAATGACTTTTATAAAGTTTTACACCCAAGTATAATCGAAAACCAAAAGAAATATATTTTTCATGATGACTCCATATCCTAGGTGTAATAATTCAGCTGTAGTCTAGGAGTAAGTGCCTTATCACTTTGCTAACAACTCCTCAATTCCGCAAAAAGAAACAATAACAAATACTTATAAATCTAAACCATTTAAATGAAAATAATATTGTATTACAGTGATGTAGATGGTGTAATAAGAAGAGCCAACAAAACAGAATATGGACTAGCATCTGGTGTGTTTACAAAAGACATTAATAAAGCTATGTATGTAGCTGACAATATAGATGCTGGTACTGTGTTTGTTAATACATACAACAAAACTGATGTTGCTGCACCATTTGGTGGATTTAAACAATCTGGATTTGGCAAGGATCTTGGTAAGTCTTGTCTTTTTGTAGTAATTAGGATATTTTACACCTCTGCCTGCCTTGCAGAAGGATCTCATGAGGACCTAAGGTGGGAGGAAGCCAGCATGCACTATCCAAGTTTGAAGCTATAGTTAGTTACTGAATTCCAGATTTTTGTATGTCATTTTTCAGTACTTGTTCAGAAGTCAAAAAGAAAATATCTTTACAAATGACAGTACACACTTGACAGCACTACTATTTTTATGCCCCCTCGAGAATCGAAGATATGGGGGCATATAGTTTTTGGCCTGTCTGTCTGTTTGTCTGTTTGTCCATAAAAAACTTTAACATTGGGTATATTTTTTGAATGGTAAGTGATAGGGCTTTCATATTTTGCATGTGTATTCCTTGTGGCAAGACACTTTCAAACAATACCAGAATTTTGGACCTCGTGACCTTGACCTTGACATGTGATTGAGTCTTTGAAAAAAAAAAAAACTTTAACATTGGGTATATCTTTTGAACAGTAAGTGATACAGCTTTCATATTTTGCATTTGCATTCCTTGTGGCAAGACCTTTTAATTGGTACCAGAATATTTGATTTTGTGACCTTGACCTTGGCCTGTGAACAATTGCATAAAAACTTGAACATTGAGTATATCTTTTCAATGGTAAGTAATGTGGCTTTCATATTTTACATGTGCATTCCTTGTGGCAAGACCTCTTAGTTAAAAACAGAATATTTGACCTCTTGACCTTGACCTTGGCATATGACTATATTCGAAAACTTTAAAATTGGACAGTCTTTTAAATGGTTTTTGGATAAAGGGAGATAAGGCAAATTGATATGAGGAATGTCTGTAATATTTTGATGATATTGCATCATTTAAGTTTATATAATCTATATGAGAAAATATTTCTGGGAAATATAAAAATATCTCTCATGCAATCAAATGATCAAAGTACTGAAAGGACTGATCTGATATAATTGAATAATCAAAGTACTGATGGCACGGATAGACAGAAACACAAAGACTTAATTAAAGAGGGGGTGCAAAAGTTGTTTTACATCTTGATAATGCCTGATCTGCAATGGGGGTCCTTTGGGTAACTTTTGTGTTTGCATCCAAACACAAACATCACTTAATTATTTAACTTTTCAGTTGATGCCAGAATTTATAAATACAAACATGTATTAATTTCTATTAATAGCACATAAATTCTGTTCATGCTTCATATTTTTTCTTCTTGACTGCTACACGGGGGCATAAGTGTTTAGCAAAACACATCTTGTTCTTATATTACATAGATTAATATAGTCCATATATATATATAAGGAATTAAAAAAAAATGGTTGATATAGCAATCATGAATGCAAATGTATCAGCTAGAAAATAAGAGTTATATGACCTGACCAGGATGGCTGATTAATTAGGGTAGCTTGTTACCTTATACAGTCACTGTGGCTGAATATCATCTCTGTTGTGAGCTTTATCTTTCAATGTATTGCATTTGTACCTGAAACAGTTGTCAATTACCTGTGTTTTGGATGCCAGGTATGCATTGTGATTGCCATGATATTGCTCAAATACTGCTTTGAATGGTGTTTAACTCGATTCAGTCAATCAATTTATTCTAATGATTATATCAATTACTTTGTACTATTATCTTCACCAATTATTAAATGGTGAAGGAGTATAAGCTAATGTCAAATTATCAAAACAACATTATGTACAATGATGTTTGCAGTCTTTCAGCAAAGAATGATGAGAATACCACTTTCCTTTTTGCCAAGTTTCTTCTCTCTCAAAAGTTGATCCTTTAGAAAAAAACTTGTATATGAAATGTTACATATTTCCTACAGGGAAAAAAATACTAATTTTATAATCAAATTGTTCTGATCTGTTAGGCATCAAGTCAAATGTTGGCCTAGTTAATAAAATTGATTTACATAATGATCTTATTGACTTCCTGACTTACTAACATACAAACCGATTTATAATTTCTTTCCTATGCTAGCAACAATAAACAAAGATTAGAAATTAATACAAGAATGAAAAATTTATGTTATTGGTTAAAAGACCGATTTTTTGAATGATTTTTTGAATCTTAGTTATATTTGTCTTTATCTACTGTTGAAGTATTACCTGATGTTTTATGACATGTGTTCATCTGTTACATTACTTGGTTATACCAAGATTTTACTCACCGCAATGCCACTACAAGAAGGAATCTGGGTGTTATGTGATACCTTCAGCTGATTTTCTCTCTGTCAATCAACATCACTTGTGAATCTATAACATTCCGTGTTCAAACCTGGTCAATTAGTCATTGACAGTTAGCTGAAGCTCAGGGCCAGTTTGATTTTTAGTTCTGAGGTAAAAATGGACGTCAAAATATTGTCCTTGAAGCTAGAAACTCGGCAAAAGCATACATATGGATATAGTGTAATGCATCATTACTATTTTTACCATAAAAATCTTGACAAAATTTTATTTTTAGTTTAGGTACAGTACAACCTTTAGCATATGTAATGCAATTTGTAAGTCTGAAAAAGCAAATATCAAGTTTCGGGTCAGCAAAATTGAATTACATGTTGTCCTTTATTTTTGATAATCAGTAAATTGGTTGCAGCTTTCTTTGGAAAAAGAATCGGCTTGGGTGATGATTATACCCCTTTAGCTGGTTTTAAAAATAAATTTTAATATAACACCCACCAAAGCAGACATATCCCAAAGTTCTGAAGCCTTGCAGGACATTATGTCATGCTAATTAGAAGTTGAATTGGCAGGACTTACTGTTTTAGACCATATAGTAGATGTAAATTGTTTGTCTGACATTCAGTCCTGTATGGGAAAAATTCTGGCTGACTGACTTTAGTTTTGCCTGATATGTCCTTTCGTCAGGCAGTTTTCGATATGTCTGCAAAGCCTGGAATAATTAAGCCAAGAAAGACATTTTAAGTGATTTGTCAGTGATTATGAAGGGATGAGGGGTTAGAGGGGTAAAGAGCATACAAATGTTTGACTCAATACACCTTTGCTGAAAACAAATGAAATTTATATTATAATTTTATTTTCCAGTATCAAATAAGATAAAACCTTTAGTCTAAACCAGATTAGTTTGAATAAAAAAAATCCGTAGAATCCATTCTTGATATAGCATACAGGTGTATAATGGGTTAAATTTATTTGTGCAAATGAAATCCATTTCTCATGTTTTCTTTATTTTAAACATATTATGATAAAGTACAGTACTTAACTTAGTATTGTGTACTGTGTCCAATTTGTACATCTGACTTACTATTAAAATACTGTAGAAATGATTTTGATTAATTTATTGATAATAGATAATATGAAATTAGCAACATTTATGCTGCCTGTAAACAAAATATTTATAATTTGTCTGGAAAAACACTTATATTTTAGGGGAGATAATTATATATAAATATTTTCATGGTCTTTGTCCAAAATAGGATCAGTGACCCATATTTTATGCCTCCTAAGATTCGAAGAGTCCAAGGGCTTATAGATTTTGGTCAGTCTGTTTGTCTGCAAAAGACTTTGACATTTGGTATATCTTTAGAATAGTTATAAGGCTTTCATGCTTTGTATGTCTATTCCTTGTGGTACAACCTTTCAATCAATACCAAAATATTGACCTCATGACCTTGACATATCACTGACATTTTGAAAAAAAAATAATAAACTTTAAAATTTGACATATCTTAAGAATGGAAAGTGATATGGTGTTCATTTTGTGTATTCCTTGTTACAAGACCTTTTAGTTGGATCCAGAATATTTTACCCCTTGACCTTGGTATATGACAATTATTTCTGAAATGTTAACATTGGTTATATGGTATAAATCTTAAGTTAAGTAACATTGGTCATATGGTAAGTAATAGAGCATTAATATTTTGCTTGTGTATTCCTTTGGGAGTTTTGCAAATAGAAATGAGGAATTAAAAAAATTTATTCAGAAACAGGTATTGAAAAATGACCAGTCATAATAGATTGACTATAAAATTATCATCATTACTTATATTTGTATTTTAAGATAATTATAGTTTTCATAACGAGAAAGAATTGTATATCGATGGATATCAACTAGAGTTATGTAATTTCAAAATATAATAAACGAGCCTTTGGCAAGTTTGTTATATTTAAAATTAAATAACGAGAGTTGATATTCAGCAATATACAATTCTTTCTCTTATGATTTTCCTTTATGAGCTTGTGACCTTGCTGTTTTTTTTTCAAAGAAATACACCGTTGCTAGGAAATGCTAATTACGACCAACAAGATTTCGCAGTGATCCAATAGAAAAGCCAGAAAAGAAATAGCACATCACGCATAATGTGTTATTCTTGGCTCTGGACCTATGAAATTCTGTAAAAGTGATACAACAAGTTCATATCTAACTTGAGCTTCAAAGTCTCGTTGTGTACCACAAATAACTATTCGTGCAAGGAATATATAATGAGCATGCATTATAATGAGCATGCATCATAAGAGAATACATGTGTAGAATATAGAGATATTTTGATGGTACAAATTAACATTTGTCCAGCTTGACCTTTATTGGTAATTATTCAAATTACTTATTTGAACAATTTCTTAAAATTGTCATTGGATAATGAATAAATTTGCTCTTAAAATTAACGAAAATAATTGGTGTCCATTCTAGAATTAATTTTGCCCTTTAAATGGTTTTACAATTGCCATACATTATTTCTGAAGGGTAAAATTTCCATGGAAAGTTTTAACAGGAAAGGAAATAATGAATATTAGATTACAACTTCGTTGTACACATTTAAAGTGAAAAAAAAGTTAATCATTGATACAGCAAGACAACAATACTTTAATTTTAACTTGTTTTTATTGTTTTCTTGGTGTCAAGAGCCAAAAGATTCCAAAATACCACAGAGATTGCTCTTACTTCTCTTATCCATTATTAAAATAGCACAATGTTTTTTATATTTGACATATTAGTGAAGGTGACTTTTGGCCACGATCAATGAGTCAGTCTATACTAAGACCATGATTGTTATTGTCCATTGTGTATGACCTTACCGGTCTACTAGTTCCTATTGTGTAACCAATTTAACAATTTGAGTAAGCTATACCTATTATTTTTTTGACCAACTGGTATTGCTTAACTAAAACATATATTGGAAAAAGTTTTTGGTGGATTGCTTGTGTTAACTAATCAACATAATCAGGATCCTTTTGAATTGTCCAACAATACTATTGTATATCAATCTGTTATGGCCTGAGGAGGTTTTACCTTGATGTGTTGATGAAAATAGGGACTATAAATTGTTTACATTTAATGACAAAATATTGTACTTAATTAAAATTCTTAAAATTACATAATTCAAAAATGAATATTGCAATATAAATAAAGGGAATTTGAATTAATTGTTATTTTTTTCTTTCATTAATTAAATAGATTTATCTTTTTATAAGGTAATACTTTATCAAGGTAAAACCTCCCCAGGCCATAACAGATTGATATACAATAGTATTGTTGGACAATTCAAAAGGATCCTGATTATGTTGATTAGTTAACAAAAGCAACCCACCAAAAACCTTTTCCAATCTATGTTGTAGTTCAGCAATACCAGTTGGTAAAAAAAAAAATAGGTACAGCTTACTCAAATTGTTAAATTGGCTACACAATAGGAACTAGTAGACCGGTAAGGTCATACACAATGGACTATAAAATCAAAAATGTTTTCTTCAGGTTACAATAAACCATTAATTTTCCCATAGGCGACAATAGTAACGAATCCTGGTCTACAGAATTCACCAAAGAAATTTTCATCCCAGACATCTTTAATTACTGAACTTCATTACCCGACAAAACTTTCGGCAAGAAAAAAACAGGGGCTTCCCATTGCTTTTCTCGTCGTAATTTTCGGTTTTTAGTGACCACCGTCAATTTCGCACAAAATCAATGCCAAATATAACCATTGAAATAAACATTCCCATATATGGCAGATCAAGAATAAAGAGAATACATTATTTTGCAAACATTACCATGTTATAGTAGTTTCAGATAAACCACGCAATTCACATTTATTAACAACCAATCACAGCAAGCCATGTTTTGAAATCTTCATTGCATCTTCTCTTCATAAAATGGATGCGCCCATATCATCTAATGGTTTATTGTAACCTTCAGCATGCTCCTCTTTCCATCTTAAAAGGAGTATTGCTGTGATTTTAGTAGAAATATAAATCCTAGTTTTATTGACAACTTTATTTGTAATTAAAAAGCTACTGTGACAAGCATGCTTTATTATTGGCAGGGGTTTAGGGAATAGTCACTAGATTTATTTGTTAAGTGTAAACAGTTTATAATTGATTTGTTGTAAGTTTGTGGAAATATAAACATGATTAAGGCAGCTTTTAGCAATTAATTGATGATTAATCAGGGAGCTTCGTAAGGCATTGATAGCAAAATGTATGGTGGACTCAAGACAAGGCTTCTGTTCACCTTGTCCACTGTTTGATAGACATTATACATTTATCAACAACATCTCCAATGTTAAGTACAAATTGGGAGACAGATTTAATAACAACAATACCTGTAAAGATACCTTCAAGTGATTAAATTATATTCAACTCTTGTTGGCTTAATAGGGAGCAAACTTCTTTGCTTGATAGGAAGACAGACCAAAAGATAATTACCTTTACTCACAGTCATAGTTGTTAGCTTTTAAGAATGAAAATTCTTGTAATTTGCAATCTTTTTTACTAGAAAAGGCATATAAAAAGACATAGCATGCAAAATGTAATTCTAAAAATAGATTATTATTTATAAACTTTCTGGTGCTTGTTGACTCTTTTGCATGGAACAGAGTCCTTATAATAAGCATAATCCATGTGAATCCTACACATTACCTGATAATATTTAGTTTATAAGTTTTTATACATTATATATGTATGTGCTTTACGAAAAAAATCAACTTTGGTAAACAAATTCAACAAGCAAAATATGAATGGATTCATCTGACATTAGGACATCTAATTATTTACTGTTGGTATATATTGTCACATTAATATGATTTAAAGCAGTATGATATTGTTGTACACCAGATGCTGTACCATTACTGATCATTACTTTGTCTCTGTCAACATAATGTGTCAATAATATTAAATATTTGTAACTAGAGAATTATTTTCACTGTTTTGACATAATGGTCATCCACAAAATAATAAATATTTTTTTGAGAGCAATGATAAATCTAAGAGGGTGGTATATGAGATCTTAGACTAATGTCTGTCCCATTTTAGCTCACCTGGCTATGCCAGGGTGAGCTTTTGCTGTTACTTGGCGTCTATCGTCCGTCTGTCGTCCGTTTAAATTTTTATTCAAAGATCTTCTCTTCTGGAACCACGTTGCCAATTGGAACCAAATTTGGTCACAGTAGTCTTTGGGTGGTTCCCTTTAAAACTTGTATTGGGCAGGTCCATACCTCATCCAAGATGGCCGCCAGTCTTAACATTGGACCCTATGGGAAAACGCATTCAAAGATCTTCTCAGAAACTGCCAGCCAAATTATAATCAAAATTAGTCACAATGGTCCCTAGATGGTCCCATCCAAACAAGGTATCCGGCAGGTCTGTACCTCATCAAAGATGGCTGCCAGCGGGGAACATAGTTTTAACATTGGACTCTATGGAAAATGCAATCAAAGATCTTCTTCTCAGAAACTAATTGTCCAATAAGAACCAAACATAGGCACAATGGTCTTTAGATGGTCCCTTCGAAAAAAGACCCAATGGAAAACACATTCAAAGATCTTTTTCTCTGCAACTACTTGTCCAATTAGAACCAAGATGGCGGATTGGGGAACATAGTTTTAACATTGGACCCTATGGGAATCCAAATCAGGTATCTGACAGGCCTGTACCTCATTCAAGATGACCGCCATCAGGGTAAATATTTTTAACATAGGACCCTGTGGGACCCTTTGGGACCCTGTGGGAAAAGATATTCAAAGATTTTCTTCTCAGAAACTACCTGTCTAATTAGAACCAAACTTAGTCACAATGGTCCTTAGATGGTCCCTTTCAGAAAAGATATCCGACAGGTCAAAGATGGCTGCAAGCGGGGAACATAGTTTTAACATTGGACCTATGGAAAACGCATTCAAAGATCTTCTAAGAAACTACTAGTCCAATGGTCCTTAGATGGTCCCTTCCAAAAAAGGTATCTGACAGTCCATACCTCATCCAAGATGGCCACCAGCGGTGAACATAGTATTAACATTGGACCCTATTGGAAAAAACATGCAAAGATCTTCTCAGAAACTACCAGTCAAATTAGAACCCAACTTAGTCACAATCTTTAGATGGTCTCTTCCAAAAAAAAAAGATATCTGACAGGTATGTGCCTGATCCAAGATGGCCGCCAGTGGAGAACATAGTTTTAACATTTGACTGTATGGGAAAAACTCATTCAAAGATTTTCTCCAAGTGACCTCAGCAGGAAACATTGTTTAAACTCTGGACCGTATTGGAAATGCCATTCATCTCTCTTTGTCAGCTGTGGTTCAGGGGGAGCAATACAGGCTCTTGAGAGCCTCTTGTTGAGAAAACTGGTTAACTGCTGTGAACCGGAAATTTGTTTGCAGTTTTCGAAATAAATTTCAATTTTGTGCAGTCTCTAACTTGAATTTTTGGATCAAGTTACTAAATCATCCAATTACATTAAAATACTTGTGACAGGTTTGGTTTCATGATGCGCCCCTTGACGAAAAAATTAGCGAAAATCAAACTTTGGCGAAATTTTTCTATATATATGGAACTTGAAAATTGTTGATTCTCTGTAAAAGGGCCTTTACTTGCTCATTTATGTCTGCAAAGGTTTCTCTGAACCCTGTTATACATTGCAATCATGAAAATTTGGAAATTCTTCTGATAGCTGGAACCTGATATTTGTACAGATGACTCAGCAGACAGCCCTTTCCTCCACTGTGCCAGCATAAAACATGTTTTAAAGGACTAAAAATTTGGTTAATGGTCAATTAATTACCAAGCCAGTGTTGAAAATTACATAAGATGGAACAATATAAGAAGACTTTAACATTGTTCAGAAAACTTTGGTTTTAACTCGATTGACAAGCTCATTTATCATGAACGTTTGTTAATTTGTTGCACTTTCCTTTGTTTTTGAATAGCGCCTTGCAATTGTGACACAAAGTTTTAGGAAGATAAATTGCTTCAGCTTCTAGGAGACTGATAAATTTGTAAAATAATTGAATTTGCCGAAATTACAGTTCCATTGGAAGACGCAAACATTTAGGATTCATTCTAACTGATCGACAAGATTAAAACTGTATATAATCAGTGCATATTTATAGAAAATACTGGCTTAGAATTGCACTGTAATGTACTGCAGGTTTTTATTAGTGTCTGTTATTCAGATTTTGTGTTTGTTTCAGCAACTAAAAGGCTTTGAAAGCTTTAATTTTCACAGCAATAAATGATCCAATTCAATTACATCACTACAGGAATTTATACCCAAAATGTCAATACATATTATCGCAAAGGAGTAAAAATACACATTCTGAATTATAAAACTGAATTAAATCTGACGATAGTTTTTATATACTTAAAAGACTTAATATTGGATAACAAAGTTTTCCTAGGTAACAGTTGAAAAATACGCCTTCTTGTATGATATAAAATTGACCATATTTTGGAGTTCGTTTCAAATTTGATGGACATTGCAATATGTAAAATGTGTTAGATTGGATCATATTATACAAGGAAATGGAGAGAAATTGTTTGCAAAAGAACAATGATATTGTAAATGACCATTTCATGTTTAACTGTCTGGACTGATCAGTAATGCTGACATCCAATGGACAAATCAACTTAAGATAGCCATATTCCACTTTATTGCGAGGGTACATAAAGGATATTTGTAACAAAAAGTATTAAAGGTCAATAAATTTAGACTTTATAAATGACCAATTTCAGAATCATTGAAACATGTTTCAATCATAATTATAATACAATAATTAATTTCTGACAAGTTAACAGACAGATGGTTACAACAGATGGCCTGGCCCTATTTTTCACCTTCAGACAATTTCACCAAAGGGAGATAATATTAATGGTCAGTTTGTTATTAATGACACACTCAATATTCCTGTAAGGAAATTGGGGCCATTTACCAAATAGATTTTATAGCTACACTTCCACTAAGCTATTTAGTGCAGATTTATTTTGCTTTTTGTTGGTGTTGTAATTTTTGGTCATCTGATGCACATATGCATTCAAATATTTATAAATTGTAGGTGAATTTCATGAAGAACCCCTGATAGTAAATTTAAATCCTATTTTTCAGTTTGAAATCTTAATTTATTTAATTAGAATTGAATTTGTATCAATTCAAACAAACCTTTAGGATAGTTTTGTTTCCAATATTCCTGGTATTAAGTGCCCAGGACTCTTAGAAAATTTGAAAAGGATGGTGCTTATTAAGTAGGACATGAACCGCGTTTCAAAACGAAGCACTTGTAAGGAGAATCTTCAATCTTTCATAAGTATTGTTCTATTTAAACCATATCCCCGCCTGTGGTCTGAATGTGGGTTTTCACAAAACTGGGAGACAGTAAATGTAAATTTGTTGATTCTCTCACATAGCCCATTATAATCTGTTATATCAGAGGCTTTAAAAAACTTAGATGAGTTGAATTTTAGCAAAAACAGAAAAAAAATAGACTGTTATTTGATATGAAATTGAAATTTGATATAATCTGAAAGAAATGAAAGAAATAAGTTATACTAATAATAAAAACTGGACAAACAAGTTGTTTTGTAATACAATTCTGTCTGTTTACACTGACGGCAATTAAAAACTAAGTTAAAATATTAAAACTTGATGTAACTCCCACAGGTTTAAACATTTATACATGTTATGGATTTTAGAATCATTTCCATTTTCTATTAAAGAAGTGATGAAAATAGTTTATCAGGATTGTCATAAAAATAATGATTATTGATTATCAATAGTAAATTCTGCGAAAAGGTTGCTGTAATTTCATGGAGATGGGCCACATGAGATGTTCCCTTCAAATAAACCATTACATGACAAGTGATATTAATATATGATCTACTTCTTATAAATTTATTTCTCTGATAATTTGTTAAAATCCCACAGGGACTATGTGGCCTGACTTTACTATCCTGTTTCAAAAAAAGTTTTGATGTCTGCCGGGATGTCTGCTTTATATAACTTGTTGTCTATACAGCTTTAATATAATGCGGTTTACAGTTCACATTTGAATTTTAGTATGACCTAAAATTTTGCAGTCCAATTATGGTATAGAGCAGGTGTTATCTATAGACTGCATTACTTCAGTTCTACTGGACAGATCGTCATCAAATTTTAGTATGTTGTTCTTTGGCAAGCTGAAGTTTTAAGTTCTGCTTCTTTGCCCATCTGATTTAGAAAAAGGGGCCAAAAACAGTTAAAATTGGATGTTTTTGCATATTTAACCGTGTAATCTTATTATTAATAGTAGATGAGGTTTGTTTTATTTTATTGCTAATAAAATTGTGCAGCTGCAATATGTCAGGGGAATTTTAGCAGCATATTGCGTTTTTGAGAGGTCCAAACGGGGCCAAAATGGACAAACTTGATTATGCCCCCGCGACGAAAAGTCGGGAGGCATATTGTTTTACCCTTGTCCGTCCGTCTGTTCGTTCGTTCACCCGTCTGTCCGTACGAATGAAAAACACAACTATTCATGTTTTTTTAGAAAGTTTGGAAACAAATTTCAACTACTTCAAAGGAATCTAACTAACAAGAAGTAGATGTGCACACACATATCTTTTGGAATATTCAAAATGGCCGCTGTTGCCATGGAAACTGAAAAAAGGCAGGAAAATTCAAAGTGCTTCAAATTTGATGAAACTTTACAAGAAGGATGCCTAGCACCCATAGAAATGATTTTGGTCTCAGAATTTTAAAAATGGCTGCCGTTGCTATGGAAACTGGAAAAAGGCAGGAAAATTCAAAGTTCCTCAAAATGGATGAAACTTCACAGGAAGATTACCTAGCACCCATAGAATTGATTTTTGGGTTCAGAACTTCCCTTTTATGTATTTTGGAAAAAGGAGAGGCATATCATTGTGTCCATACTTGTACTGTGTCAACACACGCTTAAATTTACACTTTCCCTATTGATTCAGGGTTCAATGAGCGGGGCATGATTGGTTGCCATTCAGCGACAGCTCTAGTTTTTTTTTTAATTTCATCATTTTTATCTGTACAATTCATATGGCATGTTCAAACAGATAAATTGGACAGTCAATTAACAAGAGGCCCAAAGGGGGTCTAATGGAAAACATGTTTCTAAAAATTTTGGTCAGGTTTAGATGCAGTCTTTTCTGTAATTATCCAATAGCTGGATTTGATAAGGTAACACTCAATCCACTAGTGGACTGAGGATTATGTTAACATATATAGCTTATAGAATGTATAACAGATACTACTAATTTCAAAAACAAGAGGGCCAAAGGGTGTAAAGTGACAATGTGTTACTGGAGTTTGCCAACAGATTTAAGGTAACATTTGTACTATGTCAACAGTCAGTTTGCGTCACAAATAATGTTGCACTTTGTATAGTCCTTTTTTTCCTTATAAGTAAATTGACTGAAAAATCAGATAGGGAGTGATTCTGAAATTAACATTTTTTGAAGAAAATCTTCGATTGTTATGAAGTTTAGAATCATTTTAGTGGTTATGAAGTTTATAATCATTCTTAGTGATATCGCTCTGTTCATACCAATGGGATTGTTAAGCACTGTATAATTTTTACCTGCGTCACCAACGGTGACCGCAGGTCTAGGAGCCGCTGGACTCCGTCCGTCCGTCCATCACGCTTTGGGGGTACCAAGTTTGTGTAATCTGAAACTCAGACACCTTTAACCCGATACTTTTGAAACTTTGCACAGTTGTTCTGGACACATTGAAGATGTGCACCTTCCCTTTTGGTGTGATTTGGATAAAAATTGTCGAATTTATCCATTGTTGAACTTAGTCATTTTTTCATCAAATTTCAACATTACTGAGTTTGTGTAATCTGAAACTCTGATGCTTTTGAAACTTTGCACAGTTGTTTTGGACACAATGAAGATGTGCACCTCCCCGTTTGGTTACATTTGAATAAAAAATGTGGAATTAATGCATTGTTGAACTTAGTCATTTTTTTAGCATATTTTAACAATACAGTGCCTGGTTTGTGTAACCTGAAACATTCACATCTCTGACTAAATACGTCTGAAAGTTTACACTGTTGTTTGAACACATTGATGATGTGAACCTCCCTTTTAGGCCAGTTTTGAAAAAATGTAAAATTTATCTATTATTGAACTTATACTTTATTTTATCATATTATATCATCATGGTACTCAATTTTGTCCAGAGACGTTGCAGAGTTTTGAACACACTGATCATGGTCAGCTATTCTTAAATTTTTGCATTGCTTTCACATATTTTCTCATAAAGATTCAAAGTATGTGTTTATTTGAAACTCAGGTATGGTTTTCACCTTTGCTGAAGTGATGTGGACTATTTTCATTTTATGCTTTGTTCAACTTTGTACATTTAGTTTTGTTTTTTTTCTTCTTTCTTTGTCTATTACACTAATAGGGTTGAATTTAATATAATCTCAATTATAACTTGCATTTGAAGAATGTTTTGGTAATAAGGTAAATGAATACTTGTTTGAATTGGTAAACCTATACATGACATTCTGTTAGGTTATAAAAAAAACACTTTCTCAGTTGAACATGAGTGACGGTGACGCAGGTCCAGACGTGTAATTGGTCTTGTTGAAATAGTACTTATCCCAATAATTGTTTCTGCATTTGCAGGCCTGCTTCATTTATCAATAACTTGTGTCACTTCTGCATTAAAGCAGAGTTTAATATAGTTTTTGTCTGGTACCTGATGAGAGTTGTCAAGAGACAAAAACACAAATCAGGTGGAAACCACTGGAAAAATTGTTGATTATGTAGAAACCCCTCATTTTCTTCAAGATGATTAACAACAATCAAAGTATTTGTCTTTTGCTACGATTCTTTATGTATAGATTCACCCCTAGTAAGCCGAGTTCTCAGGAAACAGTTTAGTTAAGAAGAGTTCGTGTATAATTGGTTTAGTCCGGTTGGATAATGTTTAGCCCGGTTGAGAAAAATGTAAACAAATTTCTTATTTTAAGTAATATTGGATAAAGTTTTTTCCCAGTTCAGGATAATGTTTAGGTTCGGTTTTTGATATTTGAACATAACCTGTACCTAAACGTTACCCAGCTTAATAGGGGTGAGATTGTAACTTGTCAGATGAACATCCACTTAAGAAATACAGATTTATGTCAGTGGTATAAGGGTTCTTTGAGTGCATTTGTTTCTAACACAAATGATACAAACGACAATGCATGTAGTCGTTAAGCCTGTTTGTTTCTAACACAAATGATGCTGCCGTTTGCACAAATGATGGATGCGAAAAATCATCGAGTAGTCGTTTGTCGTTCGTTGTTTGTCCCATTATTTCACATTATGCGATGCATTTGTTTCTAACTCCATCGTTTAATTATCAAAAACATGTGTATTTGACGTAAATCATTTATTTTGTAATTACAAATACTCTTTATATCTATTTTTAAAAAGGTTACATGTTACGTAATAGGGGTCACTATCTTTAAGCAAACAATGCATTTGTTTCAACCTCGCTTGTTGTTTGCTTAACAATGACGTCAACAAGGCTTGTCGATTGCTGTTAGAAACAATTGCACTCTTTATTCTTATGTCTTGTTCTACCCTGCTTGTATCCATTCTAGATCATCACAGATGTTAAACTAATATACATTTAACAGTTCTGTACCGTTACTTATATTGCAGTATTCCTATAGGTATAGTTTGGACATCAAATATTGCATTCTAAATATATATTGATATGGCCCATTCATTTTAACAATATTAAAGACATATATATTTCATAAATTCTTTAAAAAGATAAAAATCATTAATCAGTGAAACTCATCTGAGCCATCAAATATACATTTCGTATTTATGATTTCTATTAAATTCCCATACTTCAATGACAACTTGTCTCAAAACTAATTAGCATCAGACTAATTTTTTGAAACAAGATTATATTTTCAACTGATTCCGCATTAAAATAAACTTTATCTGCTAGTTATTGTTGGCATCAAGATAAAAAATAGAGATACTAAAATGGTTACAATAATGAGAGGAGAGGTATTCGGTTTAACCCTTTTTAATTCTTACTCCTTTCCATCTATTCATTGAAATATCCCTCAGCTGTTGTATCTGAAGAGTGTATGGTTAACCTTGCCTGTGCAATTTTTAGGATCAAGTTGAAAAAGATTCACATTTATTTTATTACCAACAATAAGCAGTACGTTGTATATTACATCTATAGTGAGGAACATTTGTCTGTTTGTACAAAGTTAATTCTATATGGTCCAAGTAGCTTCTTTTGATATTGAAATTAAAATTATCTCCACTTTGACCATATTTAACTAACTTGGTACATGCAGATAACTGACAAATGTACCTCATTAGCATGTTTTACATCTTGATAGGAGATATTTTGACAGAAGTATCATACTGTTTTACTTGTGTGTATTCCTGTAGTTTTGAGATACTGATTATTTGAGGAATGTATATAAGTTGTCTGTATACAGCTATCCTACTTATTTCTGTAGTTCTGTTGTACTGAGAATGACATTAAGCACACCTCAGGGAACGTGTGTATAAGTTGTCTGTATTCAGCTATCTTACTTATTTCTGTAGTTCTGTTGTACTGAGAATGACAATAAGCACACCTCAGGGAACATGTGTATAAGTTGTCTGTATTCAGCTATCATACTTATTTCTGTAGTTCTCTTGTACTGAGAATGACATTAAGCACACCTCAAGGAACGTGTGTATAAGTTGTCTGTATTCAGCTATCTTACTTATTTCTGTAGTTCTGTTGTACTGAGAATGACATTAAGCACACCTCAGGGAACGTGTGTATAAGTTGTCTGTATTCAGCTATC
>MJUU01054696.1:120228-162146 GCA_002080025.1 Modiolus philippinarum | reverse complement strand
GGACTTCCTTTTGAAAACATTTGAACAGAGGTTATGATGATGATGATGCGTGTGTCTGTCTGATATTAGTCGAGTATAAATCTGTCTGAAATTTTGTATACTCAAAAAACGTGAATGAACTCCATGAAGATGTTTGCATTTTGATCTGCTGTAAAAGCCGAATTACCACATGTCAAAAGCTGAAGGTCTTTAGCGTAATCATTTGGAATCAAACTGAGCTTTTTGAAATTAAATCTTAAACGTGTGTAAGTTGGACAATCAAAAACAAACTATAGGAATCTTCACGTTCAGCACCACAACGACAAGTGGGACTATTTATAATGTTTACTTTGAACAAATCATAATTCAAAAACGAGGCAAAACATCTAAGTTGAGATAATGTTATATTAAGTTTACGAGGGCCGAAACCGTAATAAATTGGAACATTTTTATTATCACTATTTTCGCAATTAATTTTTAAATCGAAATTGAATCTATATTTCTTATTTAAGGATCAAAGTAGGTGGACGTTTTACTTGTTGATAAGTATAGTAGCAAAAATACCGAAAATACAATTGATTTCTAGAGGAAATTATTGGGAAAAATAGAAAATTCACCCCTTTTAAGGTCAAAACTGCACCTAAATTTGATTTGCCCTTTATGAATCTTTTAATACAATTTTGTGATTGTATATCTAGTCACATGAGGCTAAAATCTTACAATGTTTGGAGAATCTACAGCGACGTACAAAAGTATTCGGTCACTCTCTTTTTTTCTCTCTATGTATTCTTTGTAAAACCACATTTTTTCAAAAAATTATTATGAAACCATTTCTTATCCGATTTTGTTAAAATTAATCAATTTTCATTGTTTATTTGGATATATTTTTTTATCTGACATTTTAGAGAACGAATGTTTTAAACACAAAGTATAAATATGACGTCATATTTTTACTTTTTCATATAATAGTGCAGTGACTGGGTCTTAAAAAAGACGCTTATTTTAGGAGTTTAATGGACCAGCATACCTCATGGCTAGAAACGATATTTTTCGATAGACAATAGTCTAAAGTATATTTTTTGCCCTGTCGTAAAAAAATCCTACGGTGCAGTTTTCTGGAAATTGACTGAAAACAAGAATTTTGATTTTTGCCAAATTTTGATGGAATATTAACAAAGTCTGATCACTTGGATACGCTTCAATGATTGTTGTGCGGTTATGCGGATGTAAACTTGGATTCTATTGGCTGATTAACCACCTGCTAAATAACCATTTCCACCCTACACAAGACAATCAATAATCATGATAATGTAGTGTTTCACCTACATGTAGACCAAAGTCATATGAGATTTGTACATAAGGACAAAATTCACAAACATGCAGTAAGCAAGGATAAATAAACATATCGTAATTAAAGTTTACTTCCACGTAATGTAAAACTAATTTCAGCCTGATATTTACACTAAAAAAATTAAAATGTGAAATACATCTACACTTGGAATAACATGTAACTTATATGAAATATTTTATTTGCATTCATTTTCAAAGGTTTTCGCTCCGTGTATTACGAAAACGCCATGTAAACTTTATTGTCCAGAGTACGCGGTCAGTCGACATAGCGTTTATGTGTATAATCGTGTAGTTAAATGTAGGTATCGTTTTCTTAGGTTTGCATAACCGCACAAAAATGTTATCATGCATTGAACCAACTAATATGATTATTTAGATAGTGTCGAAAATGGTTGAACGGCGCGACCTGAAGGTTGCTTGCCGTTCAACGATTTTCGACACTATCTAAATAATCATATTAGTTGGTTCAATGCATGATAACTTATATTAATAAATATATTAGAAAACGAAACCTGTCAATGTTAGCTATGATATCATAAAAGAAAAACATATTTTGAAAACCTAGAACTTGAGGATTTTTTTGTTTTAAGGGGGGATGTCTCCTAGACTATGGGTTTACCTGCTGTCGAATGTTGTGGAATAAGTTTTTCAGCAAATTTTCATTGGTTTTTGTATCAATTCAATGGATTTATCAATTACCCAAGTGTTTTCACTGGTCAAATATAAATATATTGCAGTTTTCCTATTTTTGAGATATTCAACAAAAACCCACTGAAAGACAAGATGTGAACAATCTTGATATTTCGCGGGTAAATATTTTCTGTGCTCTGCTAAATATTGATGAATAGTTTTTAATATAAGAAAAAGTAACCACTAGGTAGTACAAAAAAAGCAGAAAAATAAATAGCAACTGCCACTTCCAGTCACCTGACACCTGACAGATGATTCAAAATGTTTACCCTAAATACAAATGTTTTGCGTAAAAGTTTTAGAAATTGGGGAAAGAAAATGCACCAGAAACTTTCAGAAATTTATAATGAATGAACGCATTGTTGCAGTTATCATTCAGATGACAGAAAAACGAAAAATAAAACTGTATCAAGAAATAGAACAAAAACACGTTCAGGACAATATAAAACTCTGATTGATGTTTATATCAAATTTGAAATTGCGTTCTTCTGGATGTTTTCCGTTTACGACATCCCATAGAAGACAGGGTCGCGCGAAGCTGTCTTACACGGGTAATTGTCAAATTCTAAATTGTGATTTGTTTGACGTAACAATTGTTACCACAATAAACTCCATGGATGATTTGACGTCACAACTGAGCTCGCCGAGAACTCCACCAGAAATGGCAATATTTACTTTCTTTCGATTGGGTTGTTGTATTTTTCGGAAGAAATAGGTTCTTATATTCGACCAAAATTAAAGATTGGGATATCTTCCACTCGTGTGAGAAAAGATTCGTCTTTTACCCTCGTTTCACCCAGGAAAAGACGGAGTTTCTCACACTGGTGGAGGATATCTCTTTATCTTTAATATAGTCTCGTATAAGATAGGAAAAAAGAAGGGAAACGGGGAATGTGTCAAAGAGACAACGTTTCAAAGGGGAATAATAACAACTCAAAGCCACCATAAGATCTTCAATGAACGGTGAGGAAACCTTTTATTCTTCTTCTTCGTTTTTCGTCTTCCTTTATAATTTTTTTGTTTCTGTGTTTTCGTTTGCCAATATACATGTATATTAATAATACCCAATTCACATGTACCCAAACACGACTCTATGGTTTATTCCTACCGTCGGGTTCCTAAAGAAAAGAAAAAGCATTTCTTTAATTTCATTTTTTTCAAGTATTTTCTTACACCAACTTGTCCGTGATTTCACCCTTCTTTACGAAAGCCGAGAAGGGACATCGTTTTGAGGAATTAGGAATTCAGAATCCGGAATTCAGTATTCGGAATACAGAATGCAGAAATGAGAATCTGTTACTGTTAACCAGTTGGTGCAGTTAAACATAAACGTTTACAAAGATCGCGTGTGAAATTTGCTTTATATCACTTAGTGGCGAGACAAAATGGTTGCCAGATGAACGGAAACAACTTTATTTCAACATTTAGATGTTTAGTATTGATAGACTGAAATGCAACAAGCATTCTAAATATTTATAAGGCAAAGAACACGAAAAACACGAAAAACCTTCCACCCCAAGCACCATTACTGATTATTTAAACTGCAACAAATCAAAGATAATATCTATTTTCTATTTCATATACATGTAACTTTCATTCTGATAAATTCATGGTATTTTCGGTGTCCTTGCATTTTATTTCATGTGTCAAAAGATCGTTGTAATTTGTTGGATACCGTCGGAAGGGGATGGCAGACGGGCATACAGACAGATGAATATACATACGACTGAGGGTGCCATATATTATACTAAGGATACTTTGTGCGTTTTGGTTCATTTCATGAAAGGCGTCTGTTATGCAACCATCAACCATAAATGTAAGGATATAGTAGAGCATTCTTGAGAACTTTAATTCCATTTGATGTTGAATTTTGTTCAACGTGAATATACTGTTGAACTGCTAAAAATTATTAATCCCAAAACACCAACACAAAACCTTCCTTTTCTTTCCGCTAATAAGATTATGTATATTCAAGGCAGTAAAACATTTTTGCAGTAGCATATAAGAGTCGATTTCATTTAGAAAAATCATAAATGAGGTTAAGCACAAGGCGTTTCGCAATGACGTTCACAGTGTGTTAAGGAGCGAAAATATTTATAAAATGGTAAAAATTAATATATATAAAAAAAAAACATGTGTAACAATGGTCAAATAGGCCACAATTTAATAGGTAAAATGACAAAATGTAGAAAATAAAAAAAAGGAAAATGAACAGAATGAATGACCCAAATTTTTAACTTTCTTGCCTTCAACTCTAACGGAAAATTAAAACGATTTTCCTCCAGAAACGAGAAACAGTAAACCCACTGACGTGTAACATAATTTGCTTTTGTACAAATCGTACTCCCTCATGAACCTGTCAAAAACGGAAAATTATATTCTGTACTATGAAAAAGTATAATTATTACAAAGGAATATAATCATAAAATAAACTGTTTTAACATTCATGCCAAAGGGTCGAACAGTACGAAGAAAATGTTTTTTTTTATCCGCGCTAGGTTACATGAATGTCCATTGTGTTGCAGTTGGCGCGTCAAAATGTTGGCCTACTTGGCAATCTTTTCCATTGATGACGCTTTGTTTGATCACCTAATCATCGACAAGTCTGGCCCACGTAAAATACCTTACAACCAACAGCAGACACTACGTTTTCAGTTATGCAGTACGAGGAGTAGCACTCTTGCAAAAGGGAGCAAATCTTGACAGCTTCGTTATAATGATGGTTTGTAGGAACAAACGCGACCAAGTCATTAGTATTTCACATCTGAATGGTGCGAGGACACGTAGTCAATATAAGACTTTTGGTCATCTTTAGTGTTGGGTGACACCCCAAAGAATGTAATTTTTATATAGTTCCGAGGATAGGTCCTTTAAATTCACAGAACAATTTTTTCTCAAGGTACACAACAAATAGACAAGAGAAGACAAGGACCCACTTTGGTTTCTGTCGCAACGCCATTGGGCTGAATGTAATATTTTGGGAAAGTCTTCAGGTGCAGGGCTATTTCAGCGGGCCTTTTTTATATAAGGATCAGATCTTCTGTAAAAAGATGTTTTAAAAGAGCATCATTGTTAAGGATCTAGTCAAGAGATAAGTGACATCAAAAGTGAATAGTCTGTTTCAGCATTTTCTGGCAGAAAAAGGTCAAGCATGTTGAAATCATGTGTAGTGTTCTTGATGTATGTTGGTAGATTCTCCACAATTGGATAAAATTTCATGGAGAAAACTAGACATGTATTCAGTTGCACAAATACAAGTTGAAACTATCTGTTTACCAGGATGCCAAAATTTATGCATTTAGGGAGCATATACAAACGTATGCTTATCTGGTAGATACTACTTGTCTATGGATGTCTTGATGATTTTTTTAACGATTTTCTTATTTTTTTACATATTAATGGTTTTAATTTTTTGCAGAAATGTGGGTCCTAAAGGTGAAAGTCCCCTTCAGTGCTAATTATTAACTCTGTCTCCACTGCTGGCCATCTTGAATGGCGTGTGCACATGCCAGACACAATTTAATTGTATATCTGATCTTCCTGCAACTACATGTATTTATATTTTATTTAAGACGCATCCTCCTTATTCCATATCTATCTGATTGCAAAGCAAGTTGCCAAATGTTCTATCTTTAGCTACGTTTACCATGTTGTTTGGTCCTCGAACTCACCGGACACAATTTGAATAAATATACTTTGGTGCTTATTTGGGCAAAATTTGCTTTTAATTGCCCGACTAGTTTCATAAGAGATCTCTCATTAAAAAAAGCGAACAACGGACAGACAAAGAAGGGAAGTACGACGGGCGTCAAATGATGACAACAGCTGAAACGCCTTTGACTTTGGTGAAAAAAGGCAAACACGTTGCACGAAAATAACCCTGTAGTGGTGCATATTACCATATCAAGTTTAAGCAGGTTTTATTGGGTCCCTATGTATATGTCAAGAAAATACAAATTCAAATTTCAAATAAAGAGCAAACATTAATACATCAAATAAAAAGGGATGACTAATGGTCCCTTGTCCTCTATGCTAAAGACTATAAATGAACCTGTATTTTTAGTGTTGCCATCCTTTTTTTTTAAATAAACATGAACAGTCAAAATCATTATCTAAGACTTTTTTTACATATTACTATTTCTCAATATCAGCAAAATGCGAATCGATGATATCATTAACATAGTCCAAACAATGAATGCGACTATTGAAAGTCATCATTACTGTAATAAACAATATTGACTTATTACAATAATAATTATTTGGTCGGAGTCGCATCTTTTAATCATCTCATCGGTTTGCACTTGGTCGATAGTGCATCAGTCTTCTACAGAATTAAGTGTTAAATTTTCTCTTGGTATAATTCTTCTTTTACTTTGTCGATATTTATATTATGTTAAATAAATTATTCAAATTAAATATTGTTTTTAAAATAGAAATCCGGTCTGCGAAAGTTCTTTTCCCCAAAATTTACTTTGGTTATGTGTAGCACATATGCTGTCCCGTCTTTATCGGCTTGTGTGTTTATTTGTTTTTATTGCATATAAATGAAGTAAAATGTCTCTGGTCTTTTCATGACCGAGTAAAGTTTGTGCCAGTGAACGTGGTGATCGGCAAGTCCCCTACTGATTATAAGTATTACAGCCCCCCCCCCCCCCCCCCNCAAGTATACACCTTGCATAATTTTTGCAATATAAAACTTCTACATGTATTCCATTTGGTTTATGCTGTCTTGCAATATAATTAATCTCTTTTTAATATACAACAATTAATTTCATGATTAATAGCAACTTGTGGGGAGTCAACTTAATTATGACCTCGTATCACACGCAGTTATATGTTAATGGGGATCCTGAAGAGGTCCCCTTTCCAGGTTACCATGCTTCTTCATTTGTAAACTTATTTATACAGTGTACGTTTGGCTTTCACATACAGAACCACGTACATATATCACACACTTTAACGAATCAATCTATACCCCAAGAAAATGAATTTTCATGGATCACGCTCCAACCCCTCCCCCAATCTCTCCTATTTAATGTACGTTTTATTTGTTATAATCATATGAAATACTTGAACAGAATGTAAAAATTGTTTCTCTTTTCAATAAACATCATAGATCCCAAATTTTGTCAAATATATGAACTTTTCATCCAATTCCTTGAAAACAAGCTATTCTATGCCAGTTTTGGGGGCTGAAATATAGAATATATGTAAGACTCAAATCTGTGCCCTGTCGCAAATCTGTGTCCGTCCGCCTGCAAATCTGTGTCCAAAACTGATGTAACAGACATCACAAATCTGTTACTGTCTTTTTCCCAGCTAATCTATGTCCTCTCCCCCTGCAAATTTTTGTCCTTTTCAAAAACCCATGTCCTTCATTCGTGCCTTTATCTTTCGCCAGCCTTTGAAGCTAAATACTAATAAGATATCAGCGTAAAACATATCCATCATTTACCAAAGGGCAAAGATTTGAGAGTTTTCTTATAGAAACACAATTGTTTAATTTAAGTAAAATAAAAAATTTATTTATTTTAAAATCGAAGGGTTATATATACACAGAAATAATGCAAAAAATGAGTTATAGTCTGTTTCACTTCCTTTAGATAATGGAAATTCTCTTCTGCTGACTTTAATATTGCATATTTCGGCACCGGATTTTGCATGGTTGTATAAAAATATTGTTTAAAGGGATAATGTTTTCGGCGCACCAAAATCGAGAAGACTGGACCATTCTGAAATAGGTATTGGCAGGTATTACCTAAAGTCAGATGATAAACTAGTCCTACAATATAGAACCTCGCGCTGTTTCTTTTTGATATAAACTGACTTTTACATGCAGCGCGAGGTCCTATCGTATGTGTCCAAAAACCCGTAACAAATGGTTTTGCACGAAACATGGTCATAAAGGTTGTTCTCTGGTTAAGAATTATACTCACAAAAATGAATTTATATACCAAATCTTCAAAAACAGCAGAAAATCCCACTTGTATTCTTGAATATCAAATCGAAAGTTGGTAAGAATGAATTTGCAAAATCGTAGACAAAACGATATAGATAAAACCGTACTGCTGTATCATTCTCCGACAGAAGATGGTGCTTTTCACCATAACTACTAAAATCAAAAGCTTTAGGGTTATTTTTTTCCGTTGTTAGAATTCTGATACCTACAAGTCTTTTAGTATTTTTACTCAATTAATCCAAATATCCAAAAATAGACATCTAAACATTGTCTTTGTGACACTCTCATTTGAGAAGAGTACGTTTTGTTGTGATTAATTCTTTTGTCATTATAAATTTAATCAATACCCGACTCGTTTTACCTGGTGGGTCGACTCGAAATGTTTTCACATCTTTGCTTATTTTTATACTACATGAGGGAAATTGCACACCGAGAAAAAAAATAAACAGACAATAGGTTAAAATTCATGAAAAATCAAATTTTCAAATGTAAAATAAGAACTTCTCATGCGAAATCCACTTCTTGCATGCATTTTTATGATGAACTTCGTTTTTTAAAACACAGTTTTTCAAATTCGAAAATCATTGAAATATGGCGAATGCTCTAGATATTGCACCGCTTGGGAAATTATTTTATCTACTAATCTAGGAGTGTTAGGAATAATCGTCTGAATAGCAAGAGAGGTATGTTTTAATGATTTACATGTTTTGGTCCGTGAAAACTTAAATATATTTAAAAACACGACATACAGTCCGACAGGAAACGAATTTTATTTCCGACATGAAATCATGTCGGAAAGTGCTAATGGAAATTTTAAAGATCCGATATGACTTCGCACTTTACAAAAAAATAAAAAATGCAAAAATCCGATAAAAACGTTAAATATGGAACAGAAGCGCGAAGTCATATATTATAGGACTAATGATAAACAAGGCTAACTTTGGCTTTAACCATGTGCTTGGACCCCCTTTTTAATTAAAGAAAAAAACATACCTGTAAATGAAATAATTCAACAAAATATCCAAATATGTAATTGAAATATTCATACATTAAACGCATAGGATATATTTGAAAGAAATTGTTAAGGTAATGCTAATTTCTATACAAAGTGTCTGTGGATTACAATTATTAACCCCAAACGAGTACACCTTGCTATAAGTAGGTAGGTCAACTCGGGTCATCTATTTTATCAAGTTACTTGGTCGCCCTTAACATAGGACATTCCATCACTTAGAAATTTTCACCTGTTTAAAAAAAATGTGAAAATGCACATGACTGCAGACTTTTGTGTATGCCGGAAACGGCGAATTCAACATTTTTCAGTTATGTATGGTGATTCTTGATTTACAGAAGTTAATCAATAAAGATGAGGTATTGTGCAATAATCCATTATATACAAATACCATAAAAGACTTTTCAATTGTGTTAAACAAAGCGTGATTGCAGTTTGTGGAGATACTTCGGCAATGGAGAACGAAAGATGGAAAGAGATAAAACTGCGTTTTTGTGGAAGAATAAAGAGCTACCGGTGTTTATTTGTGTGTGCTGTAAAAGTTTTATGTTTCGAAGCCAAGTACACGAGAAAGAATTTAATGCAATAGATGTGAGGTTGAAAGAAATGTTAGAAGGAGAGAAGCATATTGTGTGTAAAACTCTTATGTGTGTAAGGAGGCTATACCTCCTCAAGCAATGATAAATAATTTAGAAATGGATAAAGCTCCTTTTGAAGAATTAAATACGCTAGAACAACACTTAATGTCTCCAGTTTTACCATTTTACAAAATTGTGATTTAACCTAAGAGTTATCAGCGAGCTGTACATGGTCCAGTTGTGTGTGTAGAATCCGACATAACAAAAATAACCGGCGAAAAGAATTAATTTGAGTATACAAATACATCATGAGCCACCACACCCTTGTCAATCAAACACGCAATTTTCTGTCCAAGGCTATTCCATGGCCTAGCGTATCGTTTTTATTTCATAAAAACCATTATCCGATTTATATCATCCACTTATGTTTATAAAGTCCCCTCGTGTTTTCTAGTTAAGGTAGATAGACACTGTTGCGTTGCGCAATGCATTTGCGCATTTGGAAAATAAAGAGTTGGATACGGGTTAGGTTTGATTTTCAGACCGGAACAGTATTGTGAAAGCTTTTCCTTGTGACGTCATAATAGACTGACAGAAGTGAAACGTCATATTTTGCCCATTTTGCCGCGAATTACTTCCCCCTTCCCGTAAATAATGTTTTATCCGGACACTTCGTAAATTATCGTCGTTAAAAGCATGGTGATCTATACATTTTATATTTGCAATCAATAGATCTCTATTTTCAAAAATATAGAAAATTCTCATGGATAAAAGGTTCATTGCTTTTAGGCTGAAAACTGCCTTTCCATATTTTTCCCGTGCATTCTATGTAAATTTAGATGAAAAAATGGCAAAAATGAGCAAACTTTGACCTCAATTCTAGAAAAAACAAGCAAGGTGACTCACACTTTTTATTACATATTTCAATTTAGTAGGATTGGTTCTTCAATTGAGCCGACTTATAGCAAAATATCATGGATTTGAATATAAGTGTCTATCTACCTTAAATATCATTTATTTATTTTTCTAAGAAGTTTTTATGTGATTATCACTAGGTTTCCTTTATTTAAATAGTTCACATATTTTTCGAGTTAGAGGTAATTCATGTATATGTAAATTTGTTTGAATAATTTATGTGTTACTCATATATTTTGATGGTCATTTAACTTAAATGATATAAAGATGTAAGAATGCAATCCCGAAGACATCTTGAAAAGGACATAGATTTGAGGTTTTCCTTTACGGACATAGATTTGCGGAATGGTGACATCATGGGATATTCCTTGAAAACTTGTGTATTGTGACATGAATATTGGACACAGATTAGCGAAAGGACACAGATTTGCGACAGGGCACAGATTTGAGTCTTAAATATGTCATCCGTGGTTAGTCTACATGTATTTCTCTTTTTGCGTTTTATTTCACAAAATATACACAAATAGTCTGTATTGTTTATGTAAAAAAAGTGTCGTTGTTTTTTTTTAATTAGAAATACATAATTGTTCAAGTTAGGGTCAAAAGGGCATAGTAAGAGACATTTTTATAATTTTCTTTTATTTCCTTTTAGAACACCAGCATGATAAGACGAGGATTTGTATAGTGAGATTCATTGCATTATATAGATTCAAAAGATATATACATATATTAAATATTACATATGTTTTTGACACAATATAATTCCCCATTTGACAATACAGGACTTTTGAATCACGTCCACTCCGGAAACAGTTGCATTTTATACGAAAAAATCAATACATTGAGAGGGAATCACTAATGAATGATCACTGTTGGGCAATATGTGATTTATATTTAATCGATTTGTAGCGCTTCAGCTTAATTGTTTTTCGTCAATTAAAATTTAGTTGAAAAATTGTCATATTGGGAAAATTATAAATCCACTTCAATTTCATAAATTGTTTGTTTTTATTAGGTATACATTTATTTCAATAGGTATAGAAATCCAGCAGTATTCCTTCTTACTGGTCTCCGAGGCGATCGTTTCAGCCTTCAATTACACGAGAGTTCATATCTCGAAAGTCCCGTATTGATGTCTCCCTTTTTGCAGAAAAGGTTCCTATATTTATTTTTTCTTTATTGTTAAAAAAAACCCTTTATAAGTTAAATTATCATCAATGGTTCATTACGTTTGTGCGACTCTCTGAAAATCGGAAACTCAATTACGACAAGTTTTTGGAAATTTTCAGGAAAGCCATGGCGCGACTTTTTGAAAACAGTTTTCGATCAGTGGCTACTTTTAAAATATTAGTAACTTCAAACGTGCATGGACACCTTGAAATTTCAGCTTAATTCTAGGACCAAAAAGTAGCTTTCTCGCGCCTAATCCTTTATTGAATAGTTTTGACGTAGCTTCTACCGGGACATTTATAAAAAAAAAAAAAAACTCTATACGTACCAAAATGCAGTTAAGAATTTTGGGTCAATTTAACACGTAAAAAATATGTTCTATATTCCAGTAGAAAAATATTACTATAATAATTGTAATCCAAAAACGTGCGTCTTTGAGAAATCACGATCAGGACCCTAAACACATTAAATTTATTATTATTATTATGAAAAATGACAATATAAGATAATTTTACTAGGAGTATCGACGCATTAAAATGATACCAATCGACGCATGCAACTTGAAATTTGCAATAAATATAAATATAACAATTTGTCTACAGCAATAGTGAAGAATATTCAATTTAGTGATATCTTATCTTCCTTTGAAAAATGCATCCCTTGCAAAATATCTAACTTTTGTATTATTTAGTCAATATTTTTAATGCCCAAACAACATATGTGCAAATTAATAATATCGTTACATGTAGGAACTGTTGCATGAAGGAGAGGGGGACCATTTTCAAGAGGAAATGGACATTTATTTGCTTTGTGAAAATACAGCTTCGATATCTATGATACACATTATGCGTACAATAGAATGTACATTATTTATTTTCGTGAATACAAAAACAGAATTATAACCATTATCCCCTGGCTACCCCCATAACTTTATTTTCTGTGTGCTCACTTTTATTGCATTTCAATCTATCAATCTAATGAAATACTTAATGTTTTCCCTTCAGTGTCATAAAAACGTGATAAAATGTTTAATTGCACGATGCCTAAGAAAAGGCGGGAAATAGACAAGAAATTCCTGAATTCTGCATTCCAAATTCTGAATTCCGAATTCTGAATTCCGTATTCAGAATTCTGAATTCCTCAAAACGATGTCCCTTCTCGGCTTTCGTACTATTCATCTTTTTTTTACCGATTTTTATTATGTAAATCACACTATAAATTTTTAGGTTTTACTCACTACAACGGTTGAGACTCACTCCTATCTAAAACAATATTATGGTTTTTTTTATCTAATAAATCTTCAGTTATAAAAAATGACAACGATTCCTAGATATTTCCCGGAAAAGTCTAATACGAACAATTTTAGAACAATACAAGGAGCAAAAATATGCCGAGTGATTTTTTCCGTTTACTTATTGTTGGGCCAAGTGGGTCNAAGAAATTCCTGAATTCTGCATTCCAAATTCTGAATTCCGAATTCTGAATTCCGTATTCAGAATTCTGAATTCCTCAAAACGATGTCCCTTCTCGGCTTTCGTACTTCTTCATAAAAATTCCAATCGCATCAATAAGCAACTACCATAACCTCTACACAGATTGCGTAAATGCATTTATAGTTGTATACGTTTTCTTGTATTTGCTATTCTCTATTTTTCCTTGGGCGGCATTATAAATGTTACACAATTTTTAGTGTCAGAAACTCTTTACTTTTTGTCATAAATGTATACACTCATAAAATATTAGCTTTCAATGACATATTCAATTCAAACAAAGTTGTGAATCTCTTGCCATGGATACCACACATTCGAAGTATGTATTCATTGACACAAATTTTATTTTGTTACTTACAAAATTCTTTTTTCATAACCCATAACTAGCATAGGCTATTGTTTAGTTTGTCGCTCAATAAAACCGGTCCACAAAAACGGTCCACGATTAATTTTGAAATCCATGTACTAAATCAGGACAATTGCGGTTGACAATTTTTTCCCGGTAGTTTTGTTCCTTAGATTTCGGCTCTTGACAATTGTGTTCTGTAAATTTTTATTACCACTGGCGAATACAAGGGGACCCCTCATGTTTGAACCATCATGTATTTTCGGACAACGTTCGAAAGAAATATCGAAACACAAAAGTCTTCTTATTGAACTCTCATACCAGTTGGAAAACATAAAACTAGTGACATCAGCCACTGTGGTTGAAAGCAATAAGCATGTCTATAGTCAAGATTATTTATGATGAGTTCAGAGTTTATATGATTGTAGTCAAGATTATTATTGGTAATTTTATCATTAAAATATACACTTCAGATTATTTATGGCATTATCATTGTTCATGCTCAAATTTTTATTTGGGCAAAGCTTCGAATGCATCGAATGCATCGGCAAACGAATACCGAAGCAAAAACGAGGAAAGGGGAAATTCTAAAATCATAAATCCAAAATCACGGCAATTCACAGCAACACGAATTGAAAAAGTATGACAAAGACAAAACAGATAAACAAAATAGAACAAAAACGTCACAAAACTAAAGCACCAGCAGTGTGAACCCATATAAAAACTGAGGTATCATCAGGTGCTCCGGAAGGAAAGCATGATCTGCTCCACGCGTGGCATCCGTCACACTGCCAGTGAAAAGTCCGGCCAGTTTTGTCACAGTCGGTGTTAGTCAGTCCGGTAACAATCTCTTGATCTACCCAAAGATATCTGTTCTCATTTGTGAGACAGAAACATTGTAATGGTATGTCAAATCGTGGTGACGGCCGTAAAACTTCTGTAGAGACAATTGCAACTTAACAGTGACTGAACATACCCTTGATGTATAAGTTTTTGAGACAGTAATTTCGATCTGTTGACAAAATCGCTGTATAAACTACAGGCATGGCAATAGCGAATGTGTTGTGAAACGTACACGCCATATGCCGGAGAAGTGGGAATATTACTGCTCAAAAACGGGAAGTCTATTGGAAAGTGGAAATCATCACGCTTGTCGTAAAGTTTTGATATCCAGAGTTGTCAATGTAGAGGTATAGGTCCAGGTGTGATGCTGATGATGGTGTATCAGTGGTCTCTTTATAATTTCGAGTTCATTTGGGTATATAAGATGAGGGTTATCCTTGAATTGAGGATTGTTCAATGAAAGAACATCATCTATATAACGGAAACTAAAATTAATGGATTTGGCTAGCTTATTGTCTTTTTTCTGAACTAGCCCTTATATGAACCTGGCTTCATACGAATAAAGAAACAAATCTGCTAAAAGTGGCGCACAATTAGTCCCCATAGGTATCCCTATTGTCTGCTGGAAAACTTGTCCTCCAAATTCTACAAATATGTTATCAATCAATAATTCCAGCATTGCAATGACATCCTCCTCTGTATACTTTTTGTGTGAATCAGTGTGATGTTTTACAAAATATGCCCCATCCATACCTATCACTAAAAATTAATATCTTCTTTCACCTTTTTAGTACAGAATCGATCTGTCATATGAATTATTAAAACATATAAATGGACGTGGGGGTTGGACAATTTTTACAATATTGTAATACGTAATTTCATATTAATCGAAAATTGTGATAATGTAATAATCTTGCTATAATATGAAGCATTCTTTTTAACATTTGTTAAAAAAAGATATTCAGGAATTCTATGGCTTCTACTTTTGGCACATAGGAATATTAAAAATGTTTTGACGCTGTAGTTTTGCATTTTGTGTAACTGAAAGTATTATGTAAAGTCTTTAAGAACCATGTTTAATTCGTGTTCTTGGACTGAATTGTGTTTCGCTGAGAAGATTCCTTTATTGCATACATTCAGCCGACAGGCGGACAAACAAATTAAAAATCATTGTAAAAAATGCCAAGTTTCATAACAAACAGTAAATTTTGTCATGCTGTATACTTTTTTCATAGAGTTATCATTCATCGGCCAGATTAGAATCAAATACTATGGAAAGTCATAATCTAATTCCAAAATATATATTACCAAACATATTATAAGAGTCTAAACTCAGTACCAAGGACATTGATAATTTAGCTAATATTTTACACTGTGGGCTAATAAAACCTACTAAGGAACTGCTATGTGTTAATTAACAATGTGTTTCTATTATAAGGTTAATGTATTTAAGATTTGTGTATTCAACCTGAATCCAGTTCTAACCTTAGGTTTTTTTTTACTGAAGACTTTATTTCAACCATCAACTAGGCAGTGGTTTTTGTCGAAAGTCCCGTTAGTATACCAAAATCACTTGGAATTTGGTTTTTGCATATGCGCATTTCGACAACTTATGGCTCTTCAGTGCAGATCAAATCAAAACACTTGGAAATCTACACACCAAAATATGTTTAAAAGCTGATAGAGAACAATCAATGTGTCCTTTTCCTAAACTAAATGCATTCATGTGCTACTGCATTAACAAAACTAACGGATGAATGGCTAACTAATATTGACAATGGTTACATTAATGGAGCATTATTTTTAGACTTAGAAAAGGCATTTGATTTAGTTAATCATGCTATTTTACTAGAAAAAATGGAAATATATAACATGTCCCAAAATACTCTTGAATGGTTTAAATCATATTTGACAGAAAGGTCACAAAAAGTTAGAATTGGTAATTCTATATCTAATGAGATGTGCATTAAAACTGGTGTACCGCAGGGATCAATTTTGGGTCCTTTGTTATTTATATTATATGTCAATGATTTGCCTTTGAATATAGAAAATGCTTCTTTGGATTTATATGCAGATGATTCTACTTTACATGCAAAAAGTAATGATGTTGATGATTTAAATAAAAAGCTACAGAAAGATATTGATGTGATAGAAAAATGGTGCTCAGAAAATAGTATGAAGCTCAATCCTGTGAAATGTAAAGCAATGATTATTGGATCAAGACAAAAAATGAGTAACACCAACTTTTATTTAAATATTTTTATATCAAATGAAAGAATTGAGCAAGTGACATCTGAAAAATTATTGGGTCTGTTTATTGATAGTCATTTAACATGGACAGATCAAATTAATAAAGTATCTAGGACAGTATCAAATAGAATTAATTTGCTGCAAAAAATTCGTAAATTTTTGCCGATGCACGTACGAATTATATATTTCAACTCATATATATTACCTCACTTTGAGTATTGTTGTACAGTATGGGGAAATTGTAATACAAATGGGATTGAAAAGCTCAATAGACTTCTTAAAAAATCAGCATGAGTTATATTAGAAGCTGATTTAATGACTCCTTCTTCTCTACTCTTTAATTCTTTAAAATGGTTAGATATTGAAAAGAGAATTTGTTATCAAAAGACTATTCTTGTATATAAGTCATTAAATAATATGGTGCCGTCGTACATGTATTTGCAAGATTTTCATTTTGTTGATAACACTTCTTATAGTTTACGTTCCAAAAGTAACAGCATGTTAACTTAACCAAAACCAAATACAAAGTCTTTGAAAAAAAACTTTTTTATATTCTGGCTCACAAATTTTGAACAGCTTACCATATGATTTGAAAGTTTGCAAATCAATTAAACAGTTTAAAGAAAAATGTTATACCTACTTTTTAAATGGTTATAAATTGCAAAATACTAGAATAAGTATATCTAAATCTTAATCAAATGCAATTGAATTGTTTTATACACCTTATATGGCAAACTGTTTGTATATATCATATGTAATTTTATGATTTATGCTTGTATTTGAGGACCCCCAGGAAGATTAGTTTCGGCTAATGGGGTTATCCTCTTGAAATAAAGATCATTTATTTATTTATTTATTTATTTATTTAAACTCTATATTGAAGATACAGCCGCCAGAGAGCGCCAAAATATATAAAAATAAATGTTTCTGGGAGTAATTTCTCAGATCTGACATTCAATCAGAGTCTTGTCAGATGCTTACATGAAGATCAACTATATAGATAACTTTCACATACACTAAGTTATTTCCTGGTCACCTCATTACAAAAAACACATTTCCTATTTGATCAGGGAAGAAAATGAATCAAGCAAACAAAGCTTATTACCGATCAGATTGTTGCCGTTTACCAATGCAGTCGCAACAGATTCTTTTAGAATGGTTGGTTCAGTGTCATTTGTAGAGATTAATCCATTTTTCAGTTCATTCATATAGATATCTGAAAAAATGTCTCAATACTGTTTATGAAGTTAGAACTTCCGTAGCATACCCCGATTTTCAGTTGGAAATTTCACTGTCGATGCTTTTTTTCTGTGCTGTCTTGTTCATCATACTTCTATTTTTAGTTTTGTCTTTGTATGTGATGTTTGTGATACAGACTGAGAGATAAAAGATGTTTTTCAAATTTTTACTTTGAGGCTGTTTGAGGGCTGTAATGGTAACATGCATCATAAATCTTAATTTGTTTTGTTTGAGGGCTCAAAAATGAATCTATCGATCATACATCTTATTTTAGATGGCTGTGTGACTGGCGTCATGCATGGAGCAGATCAACCTGACCCATCCTAAGTATTTAACAAAAATTCCAGTTTTCATTTGGGCTTCATCATACCCATGCTTTAGTTTTGTTTTGAGACCTTTTTTTCTAGCCTTTTCTGTTGTTTCTAGCCTATCTTTGTCATGAGGTCTCAGCTTAAATTACATTTGAGTTGCTGTATATTCAAATTTTAAGTTTCAGGATTCTCGCTGCGATATTCGTTTGCAGATGTATTCATCCCATTGACGAGGTTTCGGGACATTACAAGAAACTAAAAAGATGTTATATTCAATTATTGCTGGTTTAAATTTTAAATATCTAAATGACCATTTTTATACCATCTTTTATTTTGAAAGGTTACATTACAATTAAAATGGGTATACTAGTACTCCAATGAACAAAAAAAAACTCTTGTATATTTTGTTATTTTCATTTGTACTCTATGTCAGGAAACGCATCGTAGATTTCTATAGATGGATATCCTTGCCATTGTTTACAGTTCGTGGCAAAATAAAACGATTCATGTGTAAATCGGTGCTGGGGTCGTTTTTAACCGTTATGGTGTATGAGATATTGATTATGATTGACTGTGAATGTTGGCTCCTCGTAAAGGACTAACCAAGCAATCATTAACTTTTTG
Organism: Modiolus philippinarum; assembly: GCA_002080025.1. Taxonomy (NCBI): domain Eukaryota; kingdom Metazoa; phylum Mollusca; class Bivalvia; order Mytilida; family Modiolidae; genus Modiolus; species Modiolus philippinarum. Next base: position 143,390 of record MJUU01054696.1, on the reverse strand, counting down.
TACATGTAATCAATAATCATTTTATGGAATATAGTAGTTTTCGTACAAAAGTTGGTAATCAAATAATCAAGAAAGGGTCTGTTTATAAATAGACGTTACAAAATATACCTGGTTATCAAGTTACCACTGAAAATTGCTCAATCAGGTGTTCAAGAAGCCCATATGGCTGTAATATGTGTAAAAATGTCAAATGTTTGCAGGACTTACCTAATATATTGAGACCATGACTATAGTGTCCCCTGTAATCGGCAGATACCATTAACTCGGATAAAATAGATGCGTGATGAAATTTCATACCGACAGTTTCCAGACATCTCATTATAAATCTGTAAACTTTCTCTTTAGAAACAATGATTTCTGTTTCCTTCGACATTTTGTTTCAAATTTTCTAAACCTAAATGAGAAAACAATTATGGAAAATAAGAGGTTCACTCTTTCAAAGAAATCAGTGTGGTATTAATGCTTTGTCATCAAATGGTAAAATGGAAGATGTTTTTAGAAGTGTATAGAAGATTCACTTGCAGTACTGTAAACGGAGAACCAACACCCAATGCACACTGTAAAGAACATTAAGAAAAACATATATTTCCTTATTCCTATTCGTTATTTTTATTCTTGTATCTCCCTCTTGCATAGCTCTTTCCTTAGCTGATTTTGACTATTCTTTTTAGATCCTATTGGTCATTTATTCTCTATCAGTTTTATACGTTTTTCGGTTTATGGACTTCCAAATGTTTTGATTTTATTTGCACCGATGAAACATAAGTTGTCGAAAATAAATGCGCATATGCAGAAACAAAATTCACAGTAACTTCGGTATGTTGTTGTTTCCAAATATATATTTTTTATTTATTTGTCCCATCTTACAAACAAAAGATATCAGTAAACACCTACAATGGCCAAAAACTACAATTACATGCCATAATTAATCAGCAAACCGCAACAGAAAAACACAAATGAAAGAATGACTAACTAACGATACTAAATCGGGATAGCAAAAGCCAGCGGTAAGGTTAAAGCGGTTCATTGGTACCAAATCTTCCTATTACTTTCCCTAACCTGTTTCCCTATTGTATAATAAACATATGGATAAACCCAATACAGGTAGATTACTGACTATACGACCACTATCTTGAAAAAGAAAACAATATGACAAAACGTTATTTCGAAAGATTGGTCAAGGAGTGTTCGCCGCAAAACTGCCGGCTAGCTCAAGGAACCTACATGTAGTCTGCTGATAAAACACTCGTCGCATTACGGAAGAAAAATCAAACTCAAACCTTACCGAATGGGTTTAGTAAAGAGTAAAGAGTCGTCGTGTATTTCAGTAGACATCGACAGTATCATTGAGAAACCAGCATATGTATAAAATCTTCAGGTTACTGGATTCCAAAACCAGTTTAGCGGATTTGTGTAGAATATCCCATTGGAACCCACTATTATGTAAAGAATTAAAATTAGGTCCCAGTTTTTCTGGTCTGGCATTTTTAACAACTTTTCCATGAAATCGAGGATGAGAAATACCCTTTGTAATAAGCTGTTTACGACTCACGTCATATTTAGATATCAACTTTTCATATTTTCTGCAAAACGCGAACCAATCGTCCAAGTAGAGATATGTGCACCACGTAGGATGGAGTTTGAGGAGCGCCGCCACCAAGAGAACGGAAATTATTAAAAGTGAAATCAAAATCACACCTTTTATCATAAATTTTAGTTTTAAATTTTTAGTACTTAGATCCAGAGGAGGGCAGTGTCTGAAATCATTGTTTGCTTTATTAAGTTTAAGTTATTGTGAGTTAGTAATCTAAAACTGGGGATTGTCAATAGCAATGATATTTTCTTTGTACCTTTTGTTATCATTAAAAATTGAAATGAGTTTATCACTGTTTGGTACAGTAACATTTTGTGTTTTTCCCGATTTAGTTCCGTTCGTAACAGAACAGAAAATGATCTGCAGTGAGTGGTGCGCAATTAGTACCCATGGGATTCCAATGACATATTGATAAACAATGGTGCCAACCCGAACATAAAGCACAAAATACCGAAGTTACTGTTCATTTAGATTCTGCTTATGCACATTTTCAGCACTTATGTCTCTTCATTGCAGATCAAAGCAAAACATTTGGAAATTCATGTACCAAAATATTTGTAAAATCTAATAATGGACAAAAATAACCAAAAGGGTTCAAATGGTAAAGCCAAAATCAGCTAAGGACAGAGCTATGCGAAACGGAGATACCCCTTAGTTTTCAGAAAAAGTTTGTGAAATTAGATATTGCAAGTTTCTAAATGAAATCGGTTTTCGGGCCAGCACCGAAGTACTTGCTACTGGGTTTGTGAATACCCTCCGGGACTATAGTATAATAAACAAACGGACATCCACGAAGTGCCATACATAGAATGAAGCCTAATTATTTATAAGGGTTAAGAATTTTGATAAAACAGTTAATTTCTCCTGTCCTCGAGGACATAAATGTTGTCTAGCAAATGATTCACGTAGGTTCAGATTTTTTACGTTAAACATATTTTAAATGCAAAAACAAATTTGCAAAAGGGATTAGACAAATGTTACAAAACATTATGAAACGTCCTCTCCCATATACATATAAATATAAACAGAAATGTTAATGGCGACATAGATTAAATATACATTTCAATATGTAAAAAAACTAAGTCACAGTAATTTGAAAACAAATGCAAATAAAACTAATTGAGATAAAGAGTATACATATTGAAAAAAACTCATAAAGTGTATCACGTTACAATACAATCTAATACATGTGATCAAAAATCAAAATCTTGGAGTTCTTCTTATGTATGTATAAACGTAGGAAAAAATAGTATAATTTTTATCATATGTCAAGGATTCGTCACCTGCTAAAAGAAGTTCTAAAGAGATATTAAATAATCGTAATCTCGAGAAAAGGTCATGGCGAGCGGCAAGCTCTAAAGAGATATTCTTTAGCGGCAAGTTCTAAAGAGATATTAAATAATCGTAAGCTCGAGAAAAGGTCATGGCGAGCGGCACTAAATTTAGGACATTCAAAAAAATGGTGTATGGCATCTTCAAATGGATTTCCACAGGAACAAGAAGGGTTAAGTATTAAATTTACCCTGTACATATCAGATCTTAATTTACTACACAAATGGCGAATCCTTGTGTGAATAATATTAGTTTTTCTTTCGCCACATTTGAAATAGTTTGGCGATTTGTAAAGATATTTAGTGAAACAATTTTTGAAGATACGTATACTAGGTGAGAGTCTTCCATTCATGTTTAAAGAATTCCATTCACGGATAGTTGAGGGGAAAATGAATTCCTTTTTAGTCGAGAATATTTCTAGTCGAGAATAAGGTACTGTATAGTTCATATTATTTCTTAAATTGTAATTTGTTATTTCTCCTTCCCTTGGAGGTAAAAGATCGCATAGATATGAGGGAGCTCGGTCGTTATGAATTAAATAAAACAAGTTAAGTTTCTTTTTTCGTCTTCTTTCAGAAAGTAATTCGCAACCCTTTTCAAAATAAAGTGATTCGCGACTAGCAAACACTGCTTCAAGTTGCCAAAAGTTCACAAGCGTATTCCATTGTTGGTCTAATAAATGTTAGATATATTTTATTTAAAGTATCTCTGTTCAACGTAAATTTTTAATTTGCGTATTACAGATTGTTTCTTTCCAACTGAAGGATTCCACTTATGTATGTATGAAATTTCCATCAGAATAAAGTAACTCCAAGACGCTTATGCGATGTAACAATATAAACATCTTTATAATCAAATATTATATCAAAAAGGGGGGATTTCTTTGATTGGATAATACCATAGCTTTAGTTTTGTTTGGATTAAAGGATACTAACCACTCTTTTGACCAGACATTTATTTTTGCAAGGTCGTCATTTAAAACGTTTCGTACGAATTGAATATTTTGACTCGAGTAAAACAGGGAAGTAGCATCTGAAAAAGATCGTCATAATGAAATAAAATTATCTGCTTTATCATTTACATATATAAAGAAAAGCAGAGGTCCCAACACTGACCGTTGAGGTACACCCGCTGATACTTCCTTTAACGGGGAAGTACAATTGTTTAGGGACACTTTTTGTTTTCTCCCGGATATATAACTTTCAAACCACTTGAGAAGTTTTTCATGGATGCCATATGATTTTAATTTAACTAAAAGCCCTTTGTGCCATACCCTATCAAACGCTTTTGAGATGTCGCAAAATATTAAGCAACTAGTTTCATGATTATTCAAGGATAGACCAATTATATAATATATTTCTATTAATTGATGTACAGTAGAGTGCCCAGGAATGAATCCGGACTGATATCTATATAATAAGCCCTCAGAGTAAATAAAACTATTAACTTCTTTGAATACTAATCTTTCGAAAACTTTTCCTACAGAGGAGAACAATGAAATAGGTCTATAATTAGAAATAAGTGTTTTATCGTCTTTTTAAAACAGATCAATGACATTTGCTTCTTTCCACTTAGAAGGGAAATGTGAAGATTTCAAAGACAAATTAAAAAGCAATGATAATGGATAACATAGAGTATTACATGTGTTTTTCAACATATGATCAGAACCTGAAGCTATACCCAATATTAGAACTTGTAAAATATCACGTACTTGACTTGTAGTTATATTGAAAATATCTTTTACGTTATTAGTGTAGTTCGAGGGGGTAATTCGGGAATGTCTTTATCTCTGTCATTAATTGAAGAGACTGAAGGTTCAGATGTTACATCCTAGTGGCCCTGCTCTTTATTGCATCCAAGCAGAATGCAATTATTGTAAAAGAAAAAAAATCTATAAAGCATTCGTGTTAAGATTGTTTGAACTTTCCTAAGAAGATTCAAAAGAACAGCTCTGAAATCTGAACTACCCATACGTCTCATGCTAAGCTTTGTTATAGCTGGCGGCCATGGTTCTTCGATCAAATCGGCAACCGTCCCGGCAATATTTCAGCACATTTTAGTTAAATTTGCTTCAACAGTTTCAGAGCAGAGGATAAAATTGATGTTCCACTTGAGTCCAATGTTCCAAAGTTCAGTGCCCAGCGGCCACGTATCCCAAAGTACTTCCATATGTCATTCTTTTAAAATACAATAAATACCCGAGTTGCATAAAATGGTAAATTTCGTTATGCTGTACACGTGTTTCAAGTAGTAACCTCTCATCAGCAACATTAAAATCCAACAATATGGAAAGCTATAATCCAAACGTAGTGAAAAAAGAACTAATCATTACCAAAAAATATCGACATAGGAGGCCAAATTCAATGCGAAGGACATCCACCGAGTGTCGTACACGAATGAAGCCTTAGTATTTGTAAGGGTTTGGAATTTAGATAAAAACAGTAAATTTCTACGGAAGCGTATTAGCGCCGGTAATTTTTTTTCAAATTTTTATTTTCGCTGTAACGTTATTTTTGGCGTTTTAAAGCAAAGAAGTTTTTTTTTTTTTTTTTGTCTTTTTTTTTTGTCTTTTTTTTTGTTTGCATAGTTCGCTTAATAACGCAAAGTTCATTTTAAATCGATAGATTATTTATATGACCCATCGTACATTTGTATTTGAAATTTAGAGTCGTCTTTGGGTGTTGGGATTAAATCTGCACAGTGACTTAAAGATGACAAAGTATAATACTTTCAACTTTTAACTAACTTTGATTACGATTTTCTAATAGGGCCAATGTTTAAAAATGTTCCGTGCTGGTCACCTTGTTTTTGCCGAACTGGAACGAAATGAGCAATCTTTGTAAAATACCTTCCTTACATCATTCCAGAACTGGAACGAAATGAGCAATCTTTTTAAAATAACTTCCTTACATCATTCCAGTACAGGTTAGTTACATATTGCTTAAAAATATCGACGTTTCTGTAAATTTCGACAACTAATGTCTCATCAGTACAGATAAAATCAAAACATTGGAAATCCAGATATCGAAAGTTGTACAAAAGCTGATGGAGAGCGAAAATCAAAAGGCTTCAAATATGAAGCAAAACACAGCCAAGGACAGAGCTTTGTATGAGGAAGATATTCCTTAGTTTCAAACAAAATTTTTAATCTAGATATTGTAAGTTTCCAAAAAATCGGTTTTCGGACCAGCACCGAAATACTGGACTACTTGGCTGGCGAATACCCTCGGGAACTAACATTCCGCCAGCAGTTGCATCGCCGAGCACTGGTAATAAATAACAAAATAGTTTCACAGCAGTTTCTCCATAAGATCCAATATTAAGAGATCTTTCATACTGTCGGTAAAGATTTTGTCGAATTAGAATGCAGAACCAACGGCAGTAAAATGCCGGAGGAACAAGGGAAGCGATGACCACAAAAATTAAAGTCCAAAGATATGGCAAAAACGGCAACAGGGAAAAACAAAGACAAAACAAGGACGTTTGACAGGTACAATGCACGGAAATAAAAAGATAACATTAAGAACTAAAGCAATCATAGAAGTTATTGTAAAGAATCGTCTATACGACATGCATGTTAAGTTTGGCTGATTTTGCTTTAACAGTCTCAAAGGAGGTTATCAATATATGACTTTCTCAAAGAACCAATATAAAGCATGTTTGGAGCTAGGAGCCATGTTAAATGTAGATCAGAACGAAAAGAACAAATTTTGTAAAAAAAAATTTCCTTCATCATTCCAGTTCAGTTTAGTAAAACATTGCTTAAAAGATTTAAAGCAGAAAAATAAAATGTTTTTCCTAAAAGGTCAAATGTTAAATGAAGTTAAGCGCTGCCGGCCAATTGTCATTTATATTTATTAAAAGGACCTTACATGCATCATTTTGTAAATTTTGGTCGCAATGGCTTCATTGGTTTTAGAGGAAAAGGTGTAAAGTGAAAAAAATAATTACAGACGACGGAAAAACGGAAGGACAACGAAAGCCAAGTGATTACAATAGCTTTTACTGAGTCTTGGGGTGAGGTGACCTAAAAGGAGTATCATAATCGCAAGGAATCTGGGAAATGTGATTCCAATTTATATCGGGAAATCAAGATGAACATGTATTGGTATCATGCAGGAAGGTCATGCTTAAACAATGGGAAATCGGGAATTTTCACGGTGAATATTTGCTGGATTTGTTTCTTAAGGGAGTACGATCGTCAGATTTCAGACGCATTCTATATTCTCGTATTTCAATGAGTAACCTCTCATCAGCAGCATTAGAATAAATAATATGAAAAGCCATAAACGCAAAAAAAAAATAGTCAGCAGAGGAGTACTCATTACCAAAATACCGAAATAGGAAGTCAAATCCAGTACTAAGGAAAAAGTGGCCCTTCTTATTGCATTCAGTGTCGCCAGAGGATCAATATAATCATAACCATTAAAAGCAAATTTCTATTTCAAAAGTCATAGAATTGTTGACGATTTCTAATGTTATTTAATGTATACTACGATTCGATAATGACTGAAGCTCGGTGTGACGTCATTTTAACGATGACGTCACATAATGAAATTATTTTCTGACTCAACATGATATGTTACATTGTAGTTCGGTGTTCACACACAATCATGGACCAAGGAAAATACTATGAATTCGTACCAAGTCAATTACGGGCTAACCATGCTGTATTTTAGGATGCGAGGGGTTATATCACTGACTTTTAAAACTGTCGCAATTGAGTTTTCTGACGACTTTTACTACTTCGCGACGAAAATGTATGCAAGTTCGAGACTTTCTAAAGAATACATTTGTGATGCATTTCTTCAGATATCATTTATATCATGTGTATACCGATAATTGGGGTCAATCTTGTAGTTTATCATTGTTTTTAGATTTTATTTTTTATTCGGTTTATTCGGTCTCCCCATGTCCGACCTAAATAATGTGTTGGTTCAAGCACATTTTTGTCCTCTATTCGTTTGAAGAATGTATGCATGACAACTTTCGAGCGCGTTTAAGTTAACATGGAAATTAATTTCTTAAAAATGAAAGAGACAAACAGAAACAACTCAGACCTGCGTTATGTCTTTCGTTTAAAAATACTGGACATCTCGTTTGCCAGACATAATTATTGTTTTCTCGTTCACTTGCCTTATATTTTGCTCGACGTGTTGTCCTGTCCCCTCCCATTTATTTATTAGTTCGCATGACGTATCTCATTCGCAAGAAACATTCGTTGGGCGAGATAATCTCAAGTTTGTTGAATAAAATCGGCACACATTTCTTTCAGAATTAGATGTACAGCTATAGCAGTTTGATTTATGATTTATATAGATTTGGTATGATCCAAAGATAATCCTAGATTCGTATGTGGCGCAGATCGTGAAGACGCTAGTCACTTTTTCCTTAAATGTCCAGTATATAATGACATTCGATAGAAATTATTTTTACCTCTTAGAATTTATGGAAATATTGCTATAAATATAATTCTCTGTGGAAATGCTGATCTCACTTTTATTATACAAAAGTTCGACACACTTACCACATTCCAAAAGTTTTATATACAATAGTCATAGATTTGATTGATTGATTGATTGATTGATATAATGTTGCAGACTTTCCCTTTCTCTTTTTCTTTTCTCTTGTTTCATTTTCTCATTTGTGTTATTCTTTATTTTTATTCTCAAAACAAGCGATTTCTTCATACAAATATGTACATGTAGTTGTGAATGTAGGAAAAAAAGTCACGGAAAATAGTCACAATGTATATAAGTTTAATTCGGTAATTGAGAATAAGACTTGCACTTACAACAACAAATGAACTTATGATATCTAAATTTTTGTAAATTTTGGTGAAACTAAGGAGTATCTCCCTCATGCAAAGCTCTGTCCTTAACTTATTTTGGCTATACTTTTATATCATTTTGGGTATTTGCTCTCTATCACTTTTTAAACATATTTGATTTTATGGTCTTCCAAACGTTTAGATTTTATCTGCACTGAAGAGACATAAATTGTCGAAATGCGCATATGCAGAAAATAAATTCACAGTAACTTCGGTATTTAGTTATATGAAATGAAACATAATTAGTGGGGTTGCTTTTGATCTATTCTTCTGAGTGAATTTCTTCAGAGCAGCAAATACACATCATAATTAAGTTAAGTATAAATTTCAATATAGAGTCGTATACTGCACAAATCGACGTGATAGCCACGTAGACAAGTTGTCATACAATTTTCTTTAAATTTTGTTTTTGGCTGAAATTAATACTATACCGAAATAAATAGGCTGTCGACATGGAGTAAAAGATGCCCTTTTTATTGAATATATAAAAATAGAATAATTAATTTATATACATATATATTACATATGGTATAAGTTCCTATTAATCTCATTGGCTTTTACGCTCACGTATTTTAAGAATATTCAGTATATTTCAGCGTTGACGCCATGTTTCTATTTTTAAGTATACTGACGCTATGTTTCTATTTTTAGTTTTATTGACGCTGCATGCCTTGTTGGACTTTCAGACTAAAGTTTTTCACGAAGAAAGGTCTTATGAAATTACTAAATACCGCAGTTACTGTAAATCTAAATTCTGCATATACGCATTTCGACAACTTATGTCTCTTCAGTGCAGATAAAATCTAAATGTTTGGAAGACCATAAACTCAGAGATGTTTAAAACTGATAGAGAGCAAAAATGTTTTAATAAATATTGGAAAACGCTTTACACGTTAATAGTAGTTTCTGCCGGGGAAATAAAAGGAGATATTATTTTTTTTTTTACAGAGCAACCACTGAAATCAATGAAAAACATATTTAACAGTTGTCACATGTTTTTTTTATTGCACACTTCACGTAATCACGCTAATAAAAAGGCTTACTTGTTTGTTTTTTTATTTGCAAATATAAGAGAAATGTTGGCATTTATTTTATCCTATGAACACTCATGTAACCCATCTAGATGAATGCAGATATACACCCGCCTTCAAATAAAGGTTCTACTTCTAATTAAATTCCGTATTAACAAAATTTCGTCCTCGGTCAATATAAACCTAACATATCCATATATAACATATTGACTTCGTAAAAAGTCCATAATTGATGAATATATAACAGATTTTGTGAGTGGGGAGATGGCTTTACTCGAACGTTATGGAGAACCAAAATCAAAAATTAGAAATTCAATTTTTTGATATAAGAAATTTGATTTTTTTATATCATAAGTTCGGATTTGTTTTATACCAAAAGATAATTTCTGAAATATGATTTTCTGATTTAGAATATAATTTTTTGATACATTGTATCAGAAATTCGATTTTTTTTATATATCAAAAATTATTTTCCCATATAAAAAAATATATTCTGATATCAGAATATCCCCGCCGAATTTTTTATATAAAAATGGTCTAAAGACTCAAATGGCCGGGTTGTGTTTTGGTGCTTCTAGCTATAAAGTCAGTTTATAGGTTCCTTAATGCGTCTGTGTAAAGAATATGGCGAAAATATCGAAAAAAAGTTGAAAGGTCTGGAAAAATATGAAAAAAATGTTTGAAATAATTCAATTAAGTTATGTGCACATCTTCAATATATATAGCAATATTCTGTGAAGTTTCAAAGATCAGAGATGAAAACTGTAGGAGGAGTTGATTTCACAAAATGGGTACACTTTGTTAAAAATACAAATAAAAAAGTTCCAAATTTTTATAAAATGGTAAAAGATTTCTAAAATAATTTCATAAAGTCAGTTGCACATCTACAATATATATAAAAACATTCTGTGAATTAACTTTCAAAAATCTAGATTGAAACTGTAGGAAGAGTTGATTTCACAAAATACGTACCAATTTTTGAAAATGACGATAAAAAATAACTATGTTCCAGAGTCTTGAAAAATAGCAAAAAATAAAAATAAAGTTCCATAAAGTCAGGGACACATCTTCAATACATTTATAGAAACATTCTGTGGAGTTTCAAAGATTTAGGTTGAAACTGTAGGAGGACTTGATTTCACAATAAATGGTATCCCATTTTCCCCGTCCGCCCACCACTCGCCCACCCGTCCGACATTCACCATACTATAGCCCGGATTTGCACTCCGTGCAACCCGAACAAAAATCTAATTTCTGATATGAAGAAATGAATTTCTGATTACGGGAAATAATTTTTATTTTTTATATCAAATAATTGAATTTTTGAAATAAGAAAATACTTTTGAGGGTTGTTTAGGGTATATTGAGAGATGGGATATTTACGATTTTTCCATGTAGGAAATGGGATATTTGAGACAAAACAGACAAGGATATGCAATATTTTGATTATAGGATACGGGATATTTCAATAAGTATTGTGATATCTTCAATTTTCAAAGGAATATTTTAGTTCAGACTAACTAAGATATGGGATATTGAGAACCCCCCCTAAACAAGCCTCACTTTTGAGATTAAAGAATCTTAAATCTTATACTCATTCCAATTTAAATATTCAATTCCAATGATTGCAAATCTTTTGCCGCCCTTTTTAGCTCACCTGGCTATGCCAGGTTGAGCTTTTGCCATCACTTGACGTCCGTCGTCCGTCCGTCCTTCCGGCGTAAACTTTTCATTCAAAGATCTTTTTTTTTCAAGACCAAATTTGGTCACAAAAATCCTTGGTTGGTCGCCTTTATAAATTATATCCGGCAGGTCCGTACCTCATCCAAGATGGCCGCCAGCGTTGAATATAGTTTTAACATTGGACCCTATGGGAAAACACATTCAAAGATCTTCTTCTCAGAAACTACCAGCCCATATGTAACCAAACTTAGTCACAATGGTCCGTAGATGAATATTTCAAAAAAAGGCATCCGACAGGTCCGACATCATCCAAGACGGCCGCCAGCGGGCAAAATAGTTTTAACATTGGACCCTGTGGAAAAGACATTCAAAGATCTTCTTAGAAACTACTAGTCCAATTAGAACCAAACTTAGTCACAATGGTCCTTAGATGTTTCCTTCCAAAAGAGGTATCCGACAGGTCCGTCTTTCATCCAAGATGGCCGCCAGCGGGGAACATAGTTTTAACATTGGATCTTATGGGAAAAGACATCAAAGAATTTTTTTCTCAGGAACTGCTAGTCCAATTACACCCAAAGTTAATCACAATGATCCTTAGATGGTTCCTTCCAAAAAAGGTATCCGACAAGTCGGTACCTAATCCAAGATGGCCGCCAGCGGGGAACATAGTTTTAACATTGGACCCTATGGAAAAGACATTCAAAGATCTTCTTCTCAGAAACTACTAGTCCAATTACAACCAAAGTTAATCACAATGATCCTTAGATGGTTCCTTCCACAAAAAAAGTACCCAACAGATCCGTACCTCATCCAAGAGGGCTGCAATCGGGGAACATAGTTTTAACATTAGACCCCATGGGAAAACACATTCAAATATCTTCTTAGAACCCCTGCCCAAATCTTTTTGTAAAAGGGGGGAGGGCTGAATGTTTTTATTTCAGCAATATGTATTACCTTGATTATAAGGGGAACCCCTGCCCAATTTTTTTTTTTTTTTTTTTTTTTTTTTTTTTTNTGGTGAAGCTTTCGGTTGCCATTGAAACTAAACTAGAAAACTGAAATTAGAAATAAGTATTCTGTTAAATTCTGTGTTTTGTTTTCAGAAATATATAAACACTAGTTAATAAGGAAAACCCCTGCCCAATTATTTTTGAAAGGGGCTTGTAATGTTTTAATTTTAGCAATAATTACTACCTAAATTATACCTGTGCCCAAATTATTTATGAAAGGTAGTCTGAAATGGGTTGAAATAGATAACACATTCAAATAAAATAAAGATCCTTTCTGAAACAACTTGTCCAATTAATAGAAAACAATGGTATATTGATGGTATCTTCCAATAAAGGTATCCGGGAGGACCACATTTCATGCAATATTGCTGCCAGCATTAAGATAGTTTATATTTGATGCCATTTAAAGAATTAGGTGTCTGAAACGACTTATCCCATCAATAAAAATAAATAAACAGAAATAAACTTGATCCCAAAAGTCCTCTGGTGGCCCCTTCAAATTCGCATTTTACATGTCTTCATCCAGTCCAAGGTGTCCTCCAGCAGGGAACATAGTTAAACATTGGACCCTTTTGGAAATGACTTTTGTGTTAGCCATGGTCCAGGTGAGCGATACAGGCTCTTGAGAGCCTCTTGTTGAGATCAACTAATTAGTATTTCTATACCAAAAAATTTGATGGGACTTTCGAAAATCATATTAGTAAGTTGATATATTAGCACACTTATACGCAAAATGCAGAACTGTGCATATGCAGAAAATAAATTCACAGTAACTTCGGTATTTAGTTATTTATACACAATACAATTAAAAAAAACAAATAAAATTCAAAATCCAATCGGAAAATGCATTTTCCCGTAGGATTTTGTTTTTTTTTTNAGATATTTTCCTCTGAAACCACTTGGACGTTTACAGACATCTATAATCGAGTATTTGATTATAATGGTCGTTATGTAACCCTGTTCAAAGTTTCTTATTTACATTTTCGCACCTCATCCAAGATGGCCGGCAGTGCCGGATAACACGGTCTAACATAAGACCCGCTAGCTAAATAACACTATGAAAATACATTCAAAAATATCATCTGAAACCCTGCATTTAACATTTTAAAGATATTACCCCCCCCCCCTTTAAAATACTTTAAGGCTTCACTCTAGTATTTCCTTGGTACTGCATTTGGCCTCCTATTTCGATATTTTATGGAAATGTATGAGTACTTCTTTCAGAATATTTATGGATCATCGCTTTCCATAATTCTTTGAATCTAATGCTGCTGATTTAGGTTATTCCTTGGAACACGTATATGAATCATAATAAGTTTATACATGGAACTTTGATATTTTTGTATTTTGAGTATAAAATCCTAGGGGTCTTATTGTTTTAACTTTCATATTCCCTCTCATCGAAGATGAGTGCAGCTGTTAATATATTTTAACAAATTGCCCTACCCCATTTGAAATGCACTCAGAAATCTAGACCAATTATATAGTTTTTGGATGTAAGGCCAATCCTCTCTCTTTCACCAATTGTATCTTGGCCGCGATTACAGTAAGGACGAATTATAAGTCCTTGATTACAGCCAACAAAAATGACCAAATATTAAATTTAAACTATTATTACATAAACAATATCCAAAATAATCATAATAAATTGATGTAAAAGAAGTCAGTTAATGCAATCGAAATAATTGAGAATCTGAATTTCAAAGGAGAATTTCATTAAATCATATAGAACTGCATTAGAGACGACTTGACAGTTCGACGTATTGGGAATGAAATAAAAGGGACAACAGGAAACACCTACAGTGAGGGGGAGCCGAAGGGGGTCTCATCCCAGAATCCCGACTTTATTTTTTCATAATCCCAAAATCCCGAACTACAAAGAAACTTAAAGACTTATGATATACCGGTTCCCTATGAAGTTATTTCCCGAAATCCTGGGCTTAAATCATAAAAATTCCGAAATCCCGAGCTTAAAAATATGTAATCCCGGCATCCCGAAAAAGGGCCGGCTTCCTATCTACAGTGGCTGAAAATTATAATTACATACCAAAATATGCTAGGGAACTACACAGAAAAAAAAACACAAATAAGACAAAAGACAAATGTAAACAACGATTGGAACTCGGGACAGCTGGACTTGGTACCAGTACTAGCAAAAGCCAGCGGTAGGGTTAAACCCGTTTATGGGTACTCAAACCTCCCCTTTATATGTCCCGTTTCCCTATAGTTTAGTAAACATCCTAATAAACCCAATACAGGTACACTACTAACTCCATGACCACAATCTTGAAAGGAGAGAATATGACAATACATGATTTTGAAAGAGTATTAAGGGGGAGTGAGCCTTGTAACCGGTTATCTTCAGACTACAGGACTGTTGCAGGAATTCTCAAACTTGAACGGTCTTCTATTTTATGTGTAATAAGCGATGTGTTTTATTTGTATTTATATGTCTGATAAAAATAACGGGTAAAGGTATTTCTTATTCAATTTTCTACACAAAATCTGCAGATACAGCAAATCGTGTTCAACTTAGCATTAACAACACACACACCCTTAAAAGTTGTTTAGTAATACTCTTTTACAACCCTTGAAGACGATTTAGCTTTTATTGTAAAGCTCTTTTAATTAAGGCAGGTATGATAACAAAGTTAGAGTGGATGCTTGGGAACGTACACGCTTGCTGGATTTAAACACATACCCCTGTCAGACATCGTAGTGTTAAGTCAACTGTTGTAATCATACATGTACCTTTAAGAGAAACTACATTTATTTTGGAATAAGCATGAACCGAAGTCCACAAACTCTGTCATAGTCTTATTTGAAGATTTCCTAGTTCACTTTATCTTGAAGCACGTATTCATTAAAATTATAGGAAGTGCGCAGATGGAACTCAAACTATGTAATTAACAGTCATTAATAGTATTTTTCGATTGTTTTGTTTTGTTTATTTTATTTATACTTTTTTTCTTGTTTTTGTTTTTGTTTTTAGTTTTTGTTTATTTATTTAGACAGTTTCGTACTTCTGGGCATAGGGTATGTATATTTTTTCACATTCTCTATACAATTTTTCCAATCAATTCAGCCGTAAAATCTGTCCCATCCTGGAATATAAAGACTTTCAATTATCTGGAATATAAAGACTTGCAATTATTCATAATGAAGGCAAGAACAATACATTTTAATCATCACAGTTTGGTGCTTATTCCATGCTCTACATGCTGTCATAGATCTTCCAAATTCTTTCTCACTTCTTACTTCTAACTTCTTACTTCAAACTTCTTACTTCTTACTTCTAACTTCTTACTTCTTACTTCTTACTTCTAACTTCTTACATCTAACTTCTTACTTCTAACTTCTTACTTCTGACTTCTAACTTTTTACTTCTTACTTCAAAGTTGCAGCCTGGACAGGCAAAGGACATTCAACCCGGTATTTAATAATATCAATACTTTGATTATAAGTAAGACTTTTCATTATATTGATCCTAGCTTAATAGACATGATACGAAAGGTATTATGTTTACGATTATGTCCACATTTATGTCTAGAACAACCGATTTGAAGAGTGGTAATCTCAAAACATCTATTGTACATCACATTATTCCTTTTATTAAATGTGCAGCTAACAAATGTGTTGCACTTTCAGAATGCAATGAATTTTGTTAGAAGCACTTTACCCATCCAGTTTACACATTTTTCTTTCTTTAGTTAGACTAGATCAATACTTAAACTTTTTTAAACTATTTTATCATAGACTCTTGGTAATGTTTTTCACAAGTTTGTTTCGCATTTTAAAGTCCTTCAGATTAGATATAAAATAAATGTATTTTAATGACATGTAATTTGCTACCCATATATGCCACTACCCTTAACGAGAATCACACACTGAAATGAAACAGTTTTCTGATGTACGGTCGGCTCGATTAGTTAGTATGTCTGGTTATCCGTTAATCTTTTTATTGTAATTTTCACCTGTTACCCAATACATTGTGTTATTGTGATAGTTTTAAATGGTATTTCTTGTTTGAAAGCTTGCTGCGACTCCGTCTTTTTTTCAATCAACTTCTTGTAACTTAAACATACTTTCAGTCAATTATATTGAGCTGACACGACCAGGAGCCAATTAATAATGAAAATCAATGTATAGTCCATGCAATATATGAAAAACAACAATAAAAGAGTTGTTCCATTGCTTGGTTTAATCGTGTATTTGTAGAGATTATGTCTCATGTACATTTACTCCATACCCTTTCATTGTTTATATCTTTTTGAAAACTTTCTTTATTACATGTAATTTATATAATTCATTGAAAAATTGACTTGGTTGTAAATAAATATCCAAAAATTAAAAATAAGAATATATCAAGATATACTTTAAACGGATCCGAATTACACATGCACGAGAGCACTTGGTCAAATTGTAAATCTTCGACAGATCCATGAAGAAAAAAGTCATTATTTAGTTAGTTTTAAAGGCAGGAGTGAAATATACGTCTTTTGGTAATTGTTTTCAACCTTTTTCTAAATGAGGAAACACACAAGAATTATAGGTAGTCGACTTCACAATGGAAATGAATGTGTCTTATACAAATTAATCGCCTTATGCCTATGTTATGGTTTCGCAGCTATATTTTTGTACAATCACATGTGCTTCGGGTTATTGACTGCCCCTAAACATGAATGAAATACACAAATTATTCTATATATTGTAGTCGCATACACAATGGCTTCATACTGAATTTTTTTTATTAAAAAGATAGTCACCAAACATGGTATAGCAATACTAGTATGTCTTTTTTTATCAACGAGTCCCGGACAAGGTTTTGACTTTGGAAGAGACGGTGTAATATTGAAGATAAAAATCAAAATCTATTCAATTAGGCCAACAATTCTAAATAAAAAAGACACCAGGTACGTCAATATCCCCGAAGCGAAAAAGGAAAGTACAAATAACTGAAATACAGGAATGTCAAAAGTGTCGTCTTGTTCCATTCTAGTGTGTAATTCGAAAATTAAAATGCTGTTAAAGCAAGGAAATGTATTAAGTAATGAGATAGTGTGTGAAAATTGTTGAACTTGGTTGACGGACATTTCGAATTGACTGAGAATTTAAATTTCCTAAAACGCATGAAGTCTGCTTTTTATTTACTGAATTGATTATTTTGAGACTATCCCACACTGTTATGTAACACCTCAACCTATTCATCGGCATTAGCTTATTCATATACATCTTCCGTAACATGTCTAACAGGACTTTGCGAAAGCAAGAAAAATTGACCAACCGATTATATGGTGTCTAACGTCCAACTAGCGAAATATTTCAACTTTAATTCAAGACGAGAACAGATTTTTGAATTCAAAATCAATTTGGGAAAATAGAAAACGCTGGGGGGATAATTGTACAGAAAATTTATGTTTCCATGGCAACGTTCTGTCCAAATCGTGGCAAGTTAGAGGGGAGCTTTTGATTTAAGAAGTGTATTGATTTCTTTGCATGACTGGCGGCCATGTTTTTTGTCAGATCGGAACGAAATGTGCAATCCTTGTACATTTGTAAAGGAACTCCAATATATCCATATACGACATCATTCCAGTACAGTTTGAATTTGCTTCCATAAATTCTGAGCAGATGACGAAAATGATCTTTTCCAATAGGGTCCAATGTTAAACTATGTTCCTCGCTGGCAGGTATGTTTTGTGTTGGATCAGAACGGAATGAGCAGTTTTTGTTAATCGCCTTCAATACCGATCATTCCTGTAAAGTTTGCTCGAATTGTTTAATTGGTTTCAGAGGAGATGATCAAAATGTGAACAATTAACGGCCGGATGGGTCAGATGAGCTAAAAAAGGGATTAATTTAAACCCTTTTTCAGGATTATAGAGTTGGGGCCAATGCAAGCTGAACATGATTTTCTGTATCTACATTTGTTATTGAAAATTGAATAAGTTTATATTTCTTAATGCAAACCTTTACCCACTATTTGTATTAGACATAATGCAAATAAAACACATCGCTTATTACATACAAATATACAAGACCGTTCACGTTAAAGAATCCTTGCAACAGTCCCGTAGAGTGTAGGTTAACGGGTTGCGAGGTTGACTCCCCCTTCACCCTGATGTCTTGATCAATCTGTTCTCGTCTTGGATTTTGGCTGAAATGTTGAAATAAAGACGTTAAACGCCATTCGATCCATCAATCAATTTTTATTGATTTGGCAATTACTCATAAACTAGGGTAATAATATTATGAAACCTCAGTCCGAACTTTGACAATATTAATACCGAAGTCAGTGTTGCAATCCGGAAAGGCTACCTTTCCGGATTGCAACATCGAAGTAATAAGTAAGATGTTAGAAGTAAAAGGCTAGCAGTAAGAAGTAAGAAGTTAGAAGTAAGAAGCAAGATGTTAGAAATATTTTGAAAGATATACGACACTGAGTATGTAGAGCAGAGAATGAACACCCAACTCTCATCCTTAAAATTTATGGTGCATCCCTTTACCTGCCTAGTATTCCAGGAGGGGTATATTTTATTGCTGATTTTTTTTAAAATTCTTAAACGAATGTAAGGTACTTTCAGTAGTCTTCTCTAAAATAATATTACCCATAACTTGAAAACTGCATGTATCTAAATCAACTGAAAATGAATCTATGTTTTAAAGGTTAATGCACACCTTTACCCGTTATTGGACATGATGCAAATAAAACACATCTCTTATTACACACAAAAATACACTACCGTTCACGTTAAGGAATTCTTGCAACAGTCCCGTAGTATGTAGGTAACGGATTGCAAGCCTGACTTGCCCTTCATCATTAATCTAATCACGTTGATAAATCTGTTCTCGTCTTGGATTTTGGCTGAAATGTTGACATTACGACATTCAACGCCATTCGATCCATCAATCACTTTTTATTGCCTTTGCATATTAGTCATAAACTAGAGGAATAATATAATGAAACTTCAGTCCTAACATTGACAATATTAATACCGAAGTCAGTGTTGCGTAGCCTTTCCGGATTGCAACATCGAAGTAAGAAGTAAGAAGTTAGAAGTAAGAAGTGAGAAGTGAGAAATAAGAAGTTAGAAGTCAGAAGTTAGAAGTAAGAAGTAAGAAGTTAGATGTTAGAAGTAAGAAGTAAGAAGTTAGAAGTAAGAAGTAAGAAGTTAGAAGTAAGAAGTTAGAAGTAAGAAGTAAGAAGTTAGAAGTAAGAAGTTAGAAGTAAGATGTAAGAAGTTAGAAGTAAGAAGTGAGAAGTTAGAAGTAAGAAGTGAGAAGTTAGAAGTAAGAGGTTAGAAGAAAGAAGTAAGAAGTAAAACGTTAGAAGTAAGAAGTTAGAAGTAAGAAGTAAGAAATTAGAAGTAAGAAGTTAGAAGTAAGAAGTACTAGAAGATGGACATATTTTGAAATATATTTATATAACAACATCTGGAGCAGGGAATGAGCTCCAAACTCTAATCATTACAACTGTGTCGTTCATCCCTTTATAATAAACAATTGCAAGTCATAATATTCTATTCTAAAATGGGAAGATTTAAGGATGTATTGACACCACTCTGAGTTAAAATCCAGCAAATGTGTATGTATCCATGCATCCACTTCCTTGATTTCTGGACTGGATGATAAGATTTTCCTCCCAATCTTATCACTTACCTTGATGAACTAAGTTCCACCATACAACATATATCGTCTCGAAGGGGTGTATAAAAAGAGGATGAACAAAAATCAAATCAATCTTTTCCGATTGCAAGAATTTATCTTCCAAGGACTATTGCAAAATTGGACACGATTTCCTATATATGAAGTTTTCTGTCAGTTGAATTAGTTTATATTTCAAAATGCACACCCTAACTCTTAATATCTAAGACATAAAAGGGGTCTTGAAGGTGTCCAGGCCTTTTTGGGGGGGGGATCGTGAAAAATACCCTTATAATAGGCGTGATGCGTGACTTCATAGAATTTTTAACGTGAAAGCCACAAATTTATAAGATTGATGACATGCACGATGGGTTCTTCAGGACCCAGATAATACAAAACTACAAGACCTTTTGACGCCCAAGAAGTAAGTAACCGGAGGTAAGGCTAACCCTGCCTCTCAACCCCTTTAGCCAGTGGTATTCAAAATTACTCCCTCCTCAGTGTTTCTCTATTCCCAAATTGATTGTTATCGTCTTGAATTATAGTTCAAATATTGCTAGTAGAAGGTCTAACACCATTTAAGCTATCAATCAATATTTATTGATTTCGTGATAGGTCATAAACTATGAAACTTTCAGTTCTAACAAAACTGAGAAAATTTAAATACCGAAGTCGATGTTGCAATCCGGAAAGGCTACTTTTCCGAATTGCAACATCTAAGTAAGAAGTAAGAAGTTAGAAGTAAAAAGTTAGAAGTAAGAAGTAAGAAGTCAGAAGTCGGAACTCGGAAGTCCCCTTCTGGCTTTCGTATAAACGGGATGATATTGACTTCACTATTAATGCCATCCAAAATAAAAGAGGAAATTCTACATATGTCCTTTTTATAGGATTACAAGTATCAAGTAATTGGTTTATTCATATTAACTACAATTTTATTATTAAATATTTAAATGAAATACTAGCGTACCAACACATAGAGTAACATTACTTGCTATCTTATTATAAAATAAAAATAACTGTTGCTGTGTAATATTTTATTACAATGACTAATGATAGATTCTTCAACGATAAAAACAGTTCTTTGAATTACAATATGCTTGATAGAGTAAAATTACTCTATAATATCATGTTAAAATTAGTGAAATAACCTTTTAGTTCAGGATCATTTCTGTTGGAATATAGTAATATTACTCGACCTGGTAGAGTAACATTACCCAAAGAATTCTGCTAGAAATGATAGAGTAACATTGGTCTTAAATGAGAATCGCAAAGTTTGTACCAATGGTAAAACCTATGACCTATTGCTAAATAGTGTTGTCAAAACATATGTATATATGGTTATAATATACTTTTAGTAAATGTTTACAATGGCTGGTTATCACCCTTCCTGCCAGAGATGATCAATTGTAGTCAATCCAGACAGCTGTTGATTGATATTTTCTTTTCTGGTTGTAATATATAAGCAAAACAAATCAAATTGTTTCAATAAATAATATCTTTTGTGCATTTGTTGCAGGTTAAACCTTCACACGAATTAAAATCCGAATTAACATCGTCAGAATTGAAGAGACCATGTACAGGAGATAATTCGTCCTCTTCAACGAAAGTAAGTTGTACACTACTTATATAACATTGATATAAGATCAGATGCAATGCATGTTATTCCGGATGAAAAATAGCATTTCATTTGATTTACACATTGAAGATTATTTCTAATTATTCTTTACAAACTGGAGTTGCTTAATAGTCTTTATAAGCTTTTTAAGGTTGAGATTTGTTTTTATTTTTTTGATAATTTTTGTCTAGTGAAGTAATGTTACAGCATATTACCAGTATGTCAGTTTGAAAAAATATTTTCAATTTAATGAATATGATCTGTTAGGCTGTGTTAGCAGATTCTGTCTTATACTATTCATTAAACAAATTAATTTAATATATGTCAAGCTAAGCAACTTTATTACATTAGTTATTTATCTGACATAATTTTGGCTAGTGCTTTGTTATTTCGGAGAAAAAAGACAGATGATATTCCAACAAACAACGGCATTGTTGAAGAGAGTTCAAATGCTTTAAGAACAGTAAGCAACAATTCAGAAGTTGAAAAGGTATTTTTACCTGTACAATAACAAGTATTGTAATCATTTGGCTAATAGATTTAACCACATACAGTTAACCTCCTAGGCAAGAAGAAAAAAGGCAAACATTGCTGATTACAGGCAAGGAAACTAAAAGGCAAAGAAAACTAGTGGCTTAGAGACTTAGCCTGCCTTGCTCACCTGACAAAAAGAAAAAATAAGCAGGTTTTCTATGTTCTGCCCTGGCGGCCTCGTTTTTATACTGCCAAATAAAATTTAAGGTCGTATAATGGTATGATGCTGTTGTCTTTGTCGTCAACGGCGTCGTTGTCTATACACATTTTTTTTTGTCAATAACTTAAGTTGATCAATCTGATGAAATTTCAACAAAATGTTCCATGGCACATTAGGTAGCCTGGGATTTGTTTTGGATTTACTGGCCCCTAGGGGCTAAAATGTCAAAATTAGGTGTTAAATTGAATCTGCTTCCATAATTTCAGATCAAATGATGAAAAAGATATTTTGTGCTGGCTGTCATGTTTTTTATTCTATTACGGTTATAAATAAATTTTAGAAAAATTATGAAAACATGATTTATCATTTGTGTATTGCTTTGAATTGTTCAGCATGTCCATTCATTTCTTGCTTATTATTTCAGATAAATGTTGCAATGGTCGAATACACTAACAAGAAGATATATCTTTGAATCTTTGAAGACAAAAATAAACTTATTTTCGGCAAAACGCCTTTGAAACAAACTGAAAGGCTTTTGCAATTCTCAGAGCAAAGCTTAACAATTAATCGTAAAGATGTTCAGGAAATCGACAAAAGATATGTAATAAAAACAGTTAAATGTGTGGTAAATAATAACGAAATCATTTTGTCGCAGGTGCAAAAACAAAGTTTATGTAAACAATACAATGAGTATGCTAAAAAGAAAATGTGACATGTACTGGTTTGTTA
>MJUU01054696.1:96678-108719 GCA_002080025.1 Modiolus philippinarum | reverse complement strand
CTGACCAGGAAGCCAAGGATGCACTAGATGATGAGATGGCGGATTGTCCAGTACCGTACACTGACATGAAGCCTTTAATTGTTAAATACATTTTAAAGTTATGGCAGGCCAAATGGGATCTGCAAATAAATAATAAACTGCATGGAATACAGTCAGACGTCGGTAAACAAATTGGTTCCTGTGGTAAAAACCGTAGGGAACAGGTAGTGTTGACCCGATGTCGTATTGGACATACTAGAACAACACATAGTTTTATCCTCAACAGTGATGATCGACCTGAATGTATTCCATGCAATTGTCCTTATACAATTCAACATGTTTTAATTGAATGTGTAGATGTTGCCGATATCAGGCGTGATTTTTATTCTGCTGATTGTCTTAAAGACCTATTTACAAATGTCGCAGGCGACAAAATCGTTCAATTTTTAAAAGCAATCAATTTATTAAGTAAGATTTAAATAGATCAATTTTAAACAAGTTTCTAATTTCTAATATTGTTATTGTTAAACCAAAAATTTACTATTATGTTTTTTAACATTTTACACATTTGTTTTACTTGTATAAAGCTATATGGTTTTATATTAATATTTTATGTATTTATTAGAATTTTTCAATAAACCCAACAGTTCTCGCCACAATATAGCTGAAATATTGCTGAAGTTGGCGTAAAACATCAATCAATCAATCAATCAATAGATGACATTTCTGGATATTTTTCAGAAATTGCAGTGATGCTTGGGTGTTTGTCTTTAATTTCAACACTGCTATCCCCAATATTTTTAGCTACATTGACAAAAAAGTTATTTAAGATTTCACAATTTTCCTTTTGATCAGTAATAATAGTATTAATAGTATTATTTTCCTGAAGAATTATTTCCTTCTGGTTATTATATCCTTTATTAGATAAGAATGGTTTGACTTTTGGCCAAAAATTTGCTCTG
The DNA here is from genome assembly GCA_002080025.1 of Modiolus philippinarum. NCBI lineage: Eukaryota > Metazoa > Mollusca > Bivalvia > Mytilida > Modiolidae > Modiolus > Modiolus philippinarum. The sequence continues at coordinate 107,778 of MJUU01054696.1, read as the reverse complement.
GGACCCCCCGTACACCTTTCGATAAAATAATTATTCATCGATTGTTTTTTAATTTTTGCAACATGGTTTCTCTGTACTCTGTAAGTCTCCCAGTTTTTCTTTGTGTTAATTTTTTTAAACCTATTATACAGCATCCTTTTTCTGTAGATTCTTATTCATATAAGGAATTTGTTTTGTAATATTTTTCTTTCCTTAAGTGGTGCATGCTTGTTTGCTATTTGTATAAATTTATTATTAAAATTATCATAAGCAGGGTTTACATCTATGCTTTGAGTAATATCCCAGTTTGTTTCCTGCAACTCTTGTAAAAAATCTTGTTCAACAAAATTTTTAAAACTTCTACACATTTTGTACTTCGGTTTTACATTTGGTCTCTCATATTTTACTTGAATAGCGATCATGTTATGAACATCGCTTAATCCACACCCAAAATTACAAATCTTTCCACATCTGTGTCACACTGCCTGTGTCACACTGCGCAACGACCATGAAGACCTTACTACGACCTACAAATTCGGCAAAAAAGTGTGGGTTTAGAGTATTTCGTAAAATATGTAGGTTTTCACTAAATTTTTGAGACAAAATATATCACATAAATCTTTTAAAATAGAACTTTTGTTAATATCTAATAAATCAAAATTCATATCTCCCATTATTAAAAAAATATCACATTTAATTACAATTTTATCAGTTGTTTTACTAAAATCGTTATAGAATTTTTCGTCCAACATACTAGGTGGCTTATATATCTCTACAAATAGCAACTTTTGTCCATCAGTTGTTAACTCAAGTGCAATTGATTCAATGTTTTGAAATTCAACAATTTTATTACTGTCTCCAGCTAAATCTGACCTTAAATACGCTAAAATGCCGCCACCATGCTGGTCTCGGTCGGCTCTGTGTAATGTAAAATTGTCTACATTGAACATAGAGTTTGGAAATGAGTCATAAATTTTTGTTTCAGAAATGAAAAGGATGTCAACAACATTTCTCTGCAGTAAGTTAATGATACTTTCATATTTATTCCTATAACTATTTATGTTTAGATAAGCACAAATGTTATTAGATGGTGCCGCCTTTCTTAAACAGCTGTCTGCAATCATTGAAAACAACTCTTGCCTGTGTCACACTGCGCAACGACCATGAAGACCTTACTACAACCTACAAATTCGGCAAAATGTTGACATGTCTACGATGTAACCACGGCCAAACTACGAACATACCACGAACCGACTACGAACTCATAACGACCAGCGACAACTTCACTACGACCATTAAGTCCATACTGCGACATTTCCACGACTATCCCGACTGCACCACGACTTTACTACGCTACCTTCACGACAAAACAACGATTATATCACGACATTAGTTTAAACATATTTATTCAGTAATATTGACATTTACAATACAATCATTATACATTTTTTTGAAAACCTGACAGGATCTGGTACTAATGTAACAAGCTGAAAAAAGCTTATACTGGACCATTTCCGGCTTAAACTGGACCATTTCCACGACATTTCTAGATCTAACTACGATTCTATTACGATATCATCACAATTTTGACCACAGTTGATATAAATACTATGCAACATACAAGTTATCTATTTTCCTGAAAGGTTCAAATGCAGCAACCAGGAACATTCCAAACCATCAGATGCAATACTACAATTTACCCGAATTCATTCTTCTCTCGGACCATTATACCTTTGAACCAGCTACCATCTGGAGTGGTGACTGCCCCGGACCTTAGTGCCTTCAAGGTAGCAGTCATTGGTTAAACCACCTCAAGAAACTCTGTACAGTGTATATACATGTTTGGTTTTTATTGAACTCTATTTTTTGCACTGAGGCTCCAAGGTACACGCATGTACATAGTTAAAATCAGCATGATGTCTACTATGAATATTTTGCTGATTAACATTATTGAAATTGAAGCTGAAGTTCACTGATTGCAACAATACTCAACTCAATTCGTCAAAACCTGTGAGAGGGCGTGGTACGGGAAAGGCATTTTACAATAATAGCCCACATAGTGATCGCGATGTATATAATGGAAGTTTTGTTTCTGATACGATATCTATTGACGAGAATAATGGACGAGCCCGCTTATGGGCGAATATGTTATTGGATAAAATATTTGAATTTTCAGAAACAAAACTTCTATCATCCTTTTTATCGGTAATTAAAAAAAAATCATTTGATAGAACAAATTTTAAAATCAGGAAATTTACTATCGATTAGTAAAAAAAATTTGTACGGTCTTAACGATTTTTGTAGATGTATATTTCTTTATTTACATTAATGCTCTGGTTGACAAAGTAGGAGTGGCCTAAAATACTTTTTGCCAATATTTTTTCTCAAATTTGCGCAGTGAAAATATTTGCCTGACGAGATCAAAGAAAACTCATACAAATAATGGATAAACTGTATTCTTCCTCGTTTTCTGAATAGTACATGAACACATTAAATTAAACTTTATTTAAAATGTCCTTTTATGCCTTATAGGATTGATGCCATGAACACAAACCAAATTGCATTAAAAATCCATTAAACTTATGCAGTCAAGAGGTCCGGTTTCCTTGAACTATGGAAGATGGTTGTTTGGTCAAGGAAACTATGGAAGATAGTTACTTGGTCGGTGAGGTGATAAACTGCATATCACGAACCCCTGCGAAAAAGTTCTTGGTTTCGTATCCCAATTTTTACAGTCGATTGATCATACCAATTGAGACAGCTTTAAATATGCTGCGGTGTTTGGAAGTCGATATTTTAATTGCAAGATCGCGGTAAAGTCGTGATAAAGTCGGCATGAACTCGTAGTTAGGTCTTATATATCGTAGTTCAATCGTGATGTGATCGTCACCGAACGCGGAACAACAGTCTTAGTAGAATCGGAACGGTCGATTATGAGATCATAGTAGAATTTGAATGGTCGTAATGAGATCGTAGTAGCACCGTACTGTGATCGCAGTTCGGTCTTCTCAATTGGAATCCCACGATCCCACTACGATGCTACTACGATCATGAAGACCTTAGCACGACCTCTCCACGACCTTACCACGACTCTACAGCGACCTTTCTACAATCAAATTTGACCACGACTGCACTACGATTTTTTAGCATGTTGTTCCACGACCATAAAGACCTTTCTACGATCCTACTACGACCTTACTGCGACGGCCCCGATTGCGCCACGATCCTAATTTTTATGCCCCGCCCACGAATGTGGAAGGGGCATATAGTGTTACCATTGTCCGTCCTTCCGTACGTCCGTACGTCCGGTTAAGTTTTGCGTTCAAGTCAGAAGCTGTAAGAGATAAAACAATGATGATAGGTCAGTACGTAGATCTTTGATAGTACTACATAGTTCACTAGGTAGTTTGACTCTTTAACCTATATTTCATGCTTGAGTGACTCTGGTTAAGTTTTGCGTAGTCCATTTCTCAACAATTTCACATTATAAGGCAATGATATATCATCAAATTAATTGCCTTGATGAGTACTACCCAAATCATTGACAATTCGGTGGCTTTGAACTACATTTTATGCTACGGTGAATTTGGTTAAATTTTGCCTTTAAGTTCAATTGTCTCAACAACTACATATTATAGGACAATGATATTTCATCAAATTAATTGCCTTGGCGAGTACTGCCCACATCAGTGACAATTAAGTAGTAAAACTTGCCGTAATGGCTACTGATTTTGTGAATGAAAATTTCCTGCCAATTCGTGCGGGATTTGTCTTTTTTTTCTTTTTTTTCGCGGAAAAATTGTAAGTAGTAATTTTGTTGTAAAGAAAATTCTCAACATTTTGTATATCATCAGTTTTTGTGTGATGTGATTTGATATCAAAATTCTTTTTCATTTCAAATCAGTATACAGTTTCTTTTTCCATCGCATATTAAGGCACTGTAGATCAAAGGAAATTTATAAGGATTACCGATCAAAAAAAATAATCCTCTGTACCGTATGGTCTGAAATGTGAATTACCTTAAAATGTTAAATAAATGTTACCTTATATTTATATTAAGTGATCGTCCTAAAAAACAAGATTACTACTGTTGACGTGGTCTTGAATACAAGTTAGATAATACGTGTCTTCACATAAAGAGTGTTAGAACTACATGATCCGCAATGTTAAGTGTTGTGCTTGAAAATTTTATTTAACCTTCAACACAAATGAAAACCAGGCCATCTTATCTCGGGACTGGAATTATTGTGCTGTCAGATTGAAATATATAATAAGTAAATGTAAAAACATGGAAATGCCCCTTTTCAAGTTTAGGTATATGCATAATGGTGCTTAAACATGAAGGAGGTGATTATCATCTTCAGTCAAACTAAGAATATGACAAAGTGCCTCACCATGCATTCGAATGAATTGAATTCTGATAAGAACATTTAGTGATTTAATCTACTGAATTGATCTGACAACTTCTCGAGAGAACTTTGTCATGTTTGTAACTTGTGCCAATGTGCCAGAAATCTTCGATAGCGTACCAAACAACTCAAATAATCGTAATTAATTTGTCCTTTGAGATCTGTTACGAGCTTTTCTTTTTATCTAAATTCCATAAAAATAAATCCAGACAAGAAAAGATACATCACTGCATCTTCAGCATATTAAACTACTGAACTAAAATTTTGTCTCCAGTCAAAGACAGACATCAAGCATACTCTGGAACTATTAATGCCAAAAGTGACATAAATCATGTGGATACTTAAAATTCGAGGGTTTATGGGAAAATCATAAATCTCTTTATTTTCTCAAATACATTCTCTCCAATCACTTTTTTCCACACTCTATATCACGATTCCTCATGATAATTATAAAACTAAATTATGCATTAAAGGTATCATTCAAAAGCCTTTCAATTCAAAGATGGTATATAGTATTTGGCTATAAATCCGCATTTTTTTTTCAAAAACCAATTTGAAAGGCAAGGTATGTTACGATGAAAAACAGGTGTGCAGTATGTTTGATTTTTCTAATTGATAATATAATTGTCATATTTGGGGTGTTATTAATCTACAGCAAGTTGATTCCACAGTGTTTCCGAATGTGCTCCTCTACTCACAGACTTGTTTTTATATTCCAACGAGACTGAATTTCTTCAGTAACTCGTGAAAGGTCATTGAATAAAAGATGCTACATCGAGGAGGATGTTTATTTTTTTCAGTTGTATAGAAGTTTGAACTTTTGGACATTTGTGGTTTCCTAATGTACTTTTTTGGAAAAAACTAAATGTATTCCTGTTTTGATTTGACATTTACTAGTTAAGTTAATAATTTAAAGTAAATTCAACTCCAAATATTGAAAACATTATGGCTGTCCATTACGACAATTGAAAAAGATACACCGATCTTCATCAACAGAACAGTCCGATGAACAAATGTTGGCTCTGTTTTGTCTGACTGGGTTTCCCTTCATACATTTGTCGTAACATGGATAATATACATTCATACGGCAGTTATATCCACACGACCCGTATGCATATGCTAGCATGCAAATAACCATGAAAGCTGCTAAAAGTGTCTTCATTGCTGTTGTATTATAGTTGTAATAGCTTCGGTGATTCAAAACTATACAATGTCCCTAAAAGTAAAAAAAAAAACGTTAAAATATACTGAAATATTACTCGACAAGACATGAGGTATTAGAAATGCCATGCGTAGAAAAAAAACACTTTTTCTGATCTGATTCGTAAGGATCAAGCTTAATAAAAATATCAGACAGAATTTTATATTATTCAAAAATATTTTGTAGGTCTCGTACGTTTCATTTTTTTTTCTTTTTTTTTTTTTTGAAATATTTGCAAAATTCAATATTTTCTGCACCATTTACAAAGAATATATAGGCAACTCTAACAAAATGCTTTTTATTTAGCTTTCACATGCAATACAAGATAAGTTTATATTATTGTATTGATATTAAAGGGAGATTCACCTCAGCAAAATGTTGAGCCGAAAAATCTATTTGTCACCGTTCAATTAAGACAGATATCTTATGTAGTTTACAAAAAAGAAAATATATACAGGAGAAGGGAAACTAATTCGCAGGGAAATGAATAATAATGATTTTTCGAAGTATTATGACGTCATAATGAAAGGTAAACAAAAGAACGTTTCTGATTAAAAATCAAGTCAATTCCGCATCCGATCCCAATATTGCAATTTGCGCAAACAGAATGCGCTGTGTATTAGTGTCGTTCTACCTTAAGTTTCTTTCAACTTCATTCTGTGATTTAATCTTTAAACGGTCATATCATAGCTAGAAGCACGGGGGATGGGGTGGAACCCCCCGCTTTAGACAATCATGTTTTTGAATGAATATCCTGATATTTTACTAAGAAATACCCCCAAAATATCCGCACCTCGATCCGCCTAGGAATTCCTTTTACTTCTAATTGGAATTAGCTTTTGAAATTGCCTAGATCTCCTCTCCTGAAGATATATGGTTAATGAAAGGATATGCAGTAAATGCGCAAGTCTCTACAAATATATGGTAAAAGCTGCATTGTACCTCGGAAATACCCTTTTACGGGTGAATCACTTGTTCAATTTACGTACACAGTGTATGAGCCAATGCTTGTATGAAAAATATCAAAAGACAAACAGACATTGAGATTCTCATGTACATCTCACAAACAAAAAAACAACACAATATTAAAACGCCTCGGTACCGTTTCTCTTAAATGGTGTGGTCCCTAATTGAAATGAAAGTAAGACCATTTTCAAAATATTTATGTTCAAATACATGACACAATACCTTTCCCGCTGGATAAAACCTTAAACCAAGTAGAGAAGCTATATACTTATTTCATATTATATCTACAAAATATGATTCTCTAGGACCCTTTTATTTGACAAGTAAACATGAAACAAATTATATTTTTAATATGTCCTGCGAATGAGAAACATTTGTCGATGAATGTCGATGAATATCTCCCTGTTCCAAGTTAGTAAATATATGGTCAAAGTGGAGATATATTTTAAATTATACTGCAACCGCAATTTTGTGTAAGTAAACTACATTGACTGTATAAACATAAGTGATATACTGTCAATGACAGTAAAACGCTTCCTGAATGACGTCAACAACGTGTTTCCGTAGAAATTGTTTCAAGTCGTTGCAAGAAAGTACAGATTCGTCCCAAACTAACGATGTCCGCTTAACTTTTTGATTTATCATTTTCACTGATATATTTTATAAATTGGGCTTGTTTTATGTTGCAGTATTAACAAAATAAAAGTACATTGACTTGACATAAACGGAATATAAGGATTCCGCTCAACACGGTGAAAATGCTCGCCAAAGGCTCACATTTTCCCGCGTTTCTAAGCCTCATCCTTATTTTGCGTTTATGTTAAGTCAATGTACTGTTATTGTCTATTTAGCATATCAATAGCCTCTTTAATACTGATATTCAAAATTATCTTCACTTTGAACATATACAACTAACTTGGTACAGGGAAATACCCGACAGATGTTTCGTTTGTCATTAAATCAAGCAACATCATTCATTCACCAGTGAAACCTCTATATTTTTACAAATATCCTTGAAATGAATCAACTGAACATAGAGTTAAATTTAAAAGAATAGATTTTAACTACACTAAATCGGTAGATCCAGAAGTTATTACGAACTGACAAAAACCAACCGGACTTTCACTGGCAGTGTGCCGGGTGCTTCGCGTGGAGCAGATCATGCTTATCCTTCCTGTGCACCTGATATCTCAATTTTTTATATGGGTTCAACTGCTGGTGCTTAAGATCTTTTGTGTTCTTGTTCATTTTTGTTTATTTTTGTTGTTGGCTTCGTCATGCTGTCTCAATTCGTGTTAGATATGAGAGTTAGATATAATCAAACTCAAAATTCGGGGAGTTTTGAGTTTGATTTTTCTTCCGTAGTGCGACAGTGTTTCACCAGCAGACTAGATTCCTTGAGCTAGCCGGTAGTTTAGCGGCGAGCACTATTTGACCCTTCTTTCAAAATTACGTTTTGTCTTATGGAATAAAAAAGATAACAGGAAACACCTACAATAGCCGAAAAACATAGCCACATGCCAGAAAGTAAATAGGAACTGCACAAGAAAAAAACCCACAATAAAAATACAAAAGACAAACATAAACAACGATAGGAACTCGGGACAGCCGGACTTGGTACCGGCACTAGCAAAAGCCAGCGGTAGGGTTAAACCGGTTTATGGGTACCCAAACCTTCCCTTTTCTCTGTCCCGTTTCCCTATCGTAGAATAAACATACGAATAAAACCCATACTACTAACTCCATGACCACAATCTAGAAAAGAAAAATGGGGGGACAAAACGTAATTTTGAAAGATGGGTCAAAGAGTGCTCGCCGCTAAACTGTCGGCTTGCTCAAGGAGCCTAGTCCGCTGGTAAAACACTGTCGCACTACGGAAGGAAAATCGAATTCAAAACTCCCAATGGGTTTGGTAAAGAATCGTCATGTATTTCAGTAGACATCGGCAGTATCAGTGAGAGGCCAGTATGTGTGTAAAATCCTCAGGTCACTGGATCCCAAAGCAAATTGAACGGACACGTGCAGAATATCCTGTCGATATCCCCATTGCGTAAAGAATGTAAGTTACGTCCCAGTTTTTCTGGATTTTTAATCAGTTTCTGGCATTTTTTAACAACATTTCCGTAAAATCGAGGATGGGAAATGCCCTTAGAAATAAGCTGTTTGCGAGTGACATTATATTTAGAAGTCAGATGTTCATATCTTCGATAAAACTTTTTAAATGTATTTAACAATTTATGAAATCTGTAACCTTGCTGCAAAAGTTTTGAAGTAATAGTTAGGTTACGGTCATTGAAGTCGTCAAGAGTAGAACAAACGCGTGCGACTCGTACCAGTTGAGAAATATAAACTCCGTAGGATGGGGCTAGAGGAACGTCGCCGTCAAGAAAAGGGAAATTAGTAATACTGAAATCAAAATCATCCCTTTTATCGTAAATTTTAGTTTTTATTTTACCAGAGTCAACGATGATAGTTAGATCCAGAAAAGGGCAATTCTTAGAATCATTATTAGCTTTATTAAGTTTCAGTTGTTGTGGGTAAATGATGTCGACATAATCTAAAAACTGGGGATTGTCAATAGTAAGGATATCGTCAATATACCTGCTGTTATCGTTGAAAATTGAAATAAGTTGATCACTGTTTTGTATGGTCCCATTTTGTAATTTTTTCATGAAGTCACGTTCGTAACAGAAAAGAAAAAGATCTGCAATGAGAGGTGCACCATTTGTACCCATGGGAATTCCAATGACCTGTTGATAAACAATGTTGCCAAAACGAACAAAAATGTTGTCAAGCAAAAGATTAAGTGCTTTAATCGTATCATCACACGTCCAGGAGGAATGAATGTTGTAAGTGATATTAGAAAAGAATCCTTGCGTTTTGTTACAACAAATAAACTGCAGTCCAGAAAATTTAAAAGACCATTTAATCAATTGTCCCAATTTAGATTTTATCAGATTATGCGGAAGTGTTGTATAAAGTGTAGAAAATTCATAACTGTCGATAGATGAAACTGGTTTTTGTATTGATTGCAATTTATCTAAAACTTCAACAGAGTTTTTTACACTCCAAAAGTAATTGACACCAGAGTTTTGATAAGTTTTTTCACAATATTTTATAATTAAGTCCTTTATACAAGAAAGCGCACTGGTTAAATGGATGGACAAGTTAGTAGTAGAACAATTACTCGATGCCGGAATAAAACGATGCTTGTACGGGTTTTTGTGAAGCTTAGGAATCCAGTACATAGTAGGCAAGGTGTTATCTTTAGGTGGAACTTTGAGCATTTCTGTGTCATTGTAATGTTGTTTGGTGAGAGTTTGTTCATCACAATTGGTGCGTTTGAAAGTATTAGACTTGTCCAATTCGTTTTGTTGGACATCGATGTAGTATTTCTTTCAAATGATTGAAACGTTGTTAGAAGCTTTGTCAACTGGTACAAACACATATTTGTTGCCAAGATCTCTCAATTTAGATTTATTCTATTAACAGACAGCTTAGGATATGGCTCAACATAATTATCTTTATAAAAATTAATTCTGTTGCTGACTTTGGTAATAATTTTATCTTTGAACAAATTCAGTGCGTGTTTGTCTGCACTTTCCCGTTTGCACCATTTTATACAGTATTTAGTGACTGCGTCTTATGCCCTTTTTTGTTCCAAGATAGTGGTCATTGAGTTAGTAGTCTAACTATATTTGGTTTTAATCGCATGTTTATGATACTACAGGGAAACGAGATAGAGAAAGGGGAGGTTTGGGTACCCATAAACCGGTTTAACCCTACAAATGGCTTTTGCCAGTGCCGGTACCAAGTCCGGCTATCCCGAGTTCCTATCGTTATTTATGTTTGTCTCTTGTTTTCATTATTGTTTTCTGGTGCAGTTTGCTTGTAAATTGTGGCATGTGATTGTAGTTCCTGGCCATTGTAGGTGTTTGCTGTTTTCCTGTTTTTGTAACGGTGATTTTGTATTTTTGATTTTGGTAATTCCCTTTTCCTCATTTTTGCTTCGGTATACGTTTCCCGATGTAATGTATCTTGTATCTGTCTGATGTTGAATCCAACGTATCATTTTTTATAAATACATCGGCAAACGAATATCGAAGCAAGAACGAGGAAAGGGGGAATTCTTCAATCATATATCCAAAATCATGGCAATTCACATCCAACATGAACTGAGACAATAAAAGACAAAAGAAATAAATAAAAATTAACAACAACGCCACACAACTAAAGCAATAGCAGTGTGAACCCCTATAAAAACTTAGGTATCATCAGGTGCTCCGGAAGGGTACGCATGACACTGCCAGTCAAAAGTCCGGTGTTGGTCAGTCCGGTAACAAACTCTGGATCTACCCAAAGAATCTGTTCTCATTTGTGAAATAGAAACATTGTAACAGTCTGTCAAATCGTGGTGACGACCTTAAAAGTTCTGTAGTGACAATTGCAACAAAAAATAAATAAATAAATAGATAAAATAGGAAAAAGAAGGGAAACGGGGAATGTGTCAAAGAGACAACGACCCAAAAGGGAGTAATAACAACT
>MJUU01054696.1:69214-96488 GCA_002080025.1 Modiolus philippinarum | reverse complement strand
TTAGGACAGGCGCAAACCTGCTGCGGCGGGGTTAAACTAGTTTTATTGGGCCCAAACCTTCCCCCTACAGCCAATGTGATAAATAAAGAAACAATCGTAACAACAGTAAAATTCAGTTGGCAACAGGACTGAGTCAATTGTGATAAATAAAACTGAGAGAACTAAATATACGGACATAAACATGAAATCACAAGAGACTACTAGCAGTTAACTGACATGCCAGCTCCAGACCCATTACCAACTGACAAATTAAGTTATGTACCCTCAGTATACAGCTTCCATCAAAATCCCTTCCTGTGAGGAGTTTAGCATAATGATTTCATGTATATACCGGAATACACAACCCGTGTCCATGCAATACTGATTTAGAAATTTAGAATGTGTTTAGTGAAAATGTAAAGACCCTATCAAAAAATCAATGTTAATACCAAAGAAGGCCATACGTAATGACTTGACGACAATATCGTAATTATAACCCTCATGAATTAGACGATTTAAAGGTTTAATAAGTTTGTTAGGCGAGTTTACGTATTTTTTACTCTTATGTAAAACATTACCGTAAAATAAGGGGTGTGAAATGTCATCCTTGATTAGATGTTTACAGGTTGCATTGTATTTATGAACTAAGTCTTTTTATCGATGATAAAATTTAGTAAAGGTTTTAACTAGTGTATGATAACGAAAACCTTGATGTAATAGTTTTTCAGTTATGAAAAGATTCCGTTCATTAAAATCGCAAACTTTATTACATACTCGAGCAAATCGAAGAGATATGTAAACACCATATGATGGTGATAATGGAACATCGCCATCCAGAAATGGATAATTAACTATTGGAAAAGAAAAATCGACCCTTTGATCATAAATTTTAGTATCCAATTTACCATTAGTTATATCAAAATTGATGTCTAAGAAGATAAAAGCATGTTACTCAATGCAAATAATTTTATGGAGTAGTAATTTGACTCTGTGTTAAGAAATACCCCAATCACAACCATTGTAAGGTATTTTAACTACATTGTATTTACATTAAGGAAATATTAAAATACCAAAGTTACTGAAATTATTTTCTGCTTATAGGCATTTCGACAACTTATGTTTCATCAGTGCTCATCATTGCTAATAAAATCAAAAATAAGAAATCTTGAATGCAAAAATTGATAGAGAACGAATAATCAAAAGGATCTAAATAGAAAGCTGGACAGAGCTTTGTATTAGAGAGATACTTCTTGGTTTTAAACAACAATTTCCAATTGAGATATTGTAAGTTTGCAAGTAAAAGTTCCTTTTTTTCAAATTCAAGATGTCATCATTTTATTATCAGTTTAAGAGGGTAGACCTGAGTCACCATAAACGTTTACACTCTTTTATTTTTTTAATAATTACTGTATTAATTCATGTAAACTTTAAGCAATTTTCAAGAATTGTTTTACCGTTCCGTTTTCTGTGTAGTGGTCATGACAAATACCGTTTTCTCGACTTATTATTTGGTCCTGTTAGGACTTGATTTTGGTGTATAGAATAAGCTCTAATAATCAAAACTGTATTTGATATAAAAATGTTTAAAATGCAAATAACTGTAGTTAAAACAAGTGTGAAAGTAAGCATGAAATATGCTTATGAATTTTGATAGTTTGAACTGAAAAACAAAGGTCTACTGACCAGTATTGGCTGATAAGTTTACTCAGTTTTGATCAGTTTTAAACACTTTCTGAAAAAAAACTGAGTCATTTGATTTTCACCAAAAATTGAGAGTAGAAAGAAAATAAGTGTATGAAAATTATAGCAAAACTCTAGGAAAATCTACAGGTCCCGTTTTTTTTTGTTTTGTAAATTAAGCTGAAGTATGTAAAAATCAATAAATTTGATGAATCTATGCTTTTTATTATCTCCCTTGCAAGAAATCGTACTTTTATATTTTTCCATTATTTTAAGATATCTATAAGTAACTTGATGTAGAGTGGCTAATTTTCATGAAAACTAAATATTCATTTGCTGTGCAAAAAAATTTTACAATTTCGAAATTTTACCTACCACCTACCACAATAGTGGTTTTTATTTATTTAAGAATTGTGAATGTGGAAAACAGAGTTTTCTCCCCATACCCAAGGTCTATCGCCTTAAGAATGTTCGCTGGTTAATGTTAAAATAACAAGGATTTCAATTAAATCTGATTTTTTGTTAGACAATTGAAAAAGAAAAAAAATTAAACAAAAAAAATTGATAGGTTACCGAATAAAATTTTGAAATACAAGTGTTTCGAAAAATTGCGGGAAACTTACCTCCTCTGCATTTTTCATAGGTTTAATATGAGGAATGTTTATCCAATAATGAATGTGACAAAATAACACCAAATGAACAAAATTTAGTAACAATGCTCCAAAAGGTATATAAAATGAAATTATGGAAAGAAATTAGTGGGTCAACGGGCAAAAAATTATTTAAGCATTTAAATGGATACCTGCGAACACTGCCCAAGCTTCTGCAATTCAGGAATGTTCTATTTTCAACTGGACAAAGAATAGGAATACAAATATTAAGGGTTTAAAAGGAAATGTGGTTAATAATTAAAATTACCAAAAAGAGTGGCCAAGAGCCGAAGTCCATGAGACAAAAAGACGAATCAAGTGGAAATAACCGACAATGGTCCTGACTTGGTACAGTCTTTTTTAAAAGAAATGGTGGGTTAAACCGGTTTCATGGCTAGCCAAGCCTCCCCCCCTCTTTAGATTGCGTTAGTGTCGGGTAGCACCTCAACAGAAATTGCCATTGAAAGGTCGTAGACACTTAAAAGAAATGATCATCTTGAATCAGAGTTCGGACCGTAACTTCAGTTTTTTTGTCACAAGGGATTGCTATCTATTAAAGAACTTTTTTAATGATCGTATGCGACGGAATTGTTTGAAGCCTTGATTAATAAGGCGGTCACGGAGGTAACTATGTCTAATGAGAAAATCTGTATAATTTGTGCTAGCTCTCGCGTAACGATTCAGCTGTGAAACATACCCTCCGTAAGCAGGAGAAGCTGGAATATTACTGAACATGTTATGGAAATTGATATGTCGTTTCCTTAATCTCTTGTTCTGGTGGATATATTAATGGGATCTATTGAGCAATAGATGCATTATTGATGGAAAGTACGTCATCAATATATCTATATATGAGATTGAAGGATTTTGCGATCTTTTGTGATTTGTGAATGGAGAGATACATCGGCAAACGAATACCGAAGCAAAAATAAAGAAAGAGGGAATTCCAAAATAAAAAAAATTCTAAATCATGGCAATTCATATCCAACACGAATTAAGACAGCATAAGAAAGACAAAACAAATAAACAAAAATGAACAGGAACGCTACCTTTTCCTCTACCATGGATGCCCGATAAGTGATTGTCAATGAAGTAGAAATGTTGGCATACAGGAAAGTCAAGAGAGCTGCATTTAAGGAATTAAAATAAATATAGATGTTAAACCAAAAGTCGAAAAATAAGTCACTAAGCAAATGTAGCTACAGTGTTTGTTCGTTCAGAGAAGATAATGAAGTTGGCTAAAATTTAATTGAAAGTCTTGGATCAATATCAAGAATAGTACTTAGCCTTTGGTTGATACGACTAAAACATTAACAGTTGAAATTAGGAGCTTGAAAGTAATTTGAGTTTTATGATAGATATAACTTTGAAATGTAAAAAAATGGTATGTAATTAAGGTAAGAGAAATCCCACAATGATTTGAAATATTATTGAGGAAATTAAGCACGAAAAAATGAAACTTGTAGCAATATCAATAGAGACAGAACCAATTTCGCAGAATTGGCCAACGTGCGACAACTCCTGATATATATATTGAATTTAACTGCGCAGTTCGTGTAAAAGTCCAAATTTTAAAAGTTGATCGCTTCAAAACAGCTAAGTAAATATTCACGAAAGTTGGTAGAAAAATCAGTTATACATAATCTATCTATCTGCGAATAGGTGGCGACAGGGGTCAACCGCTTTCAAGAAAAATCAATGTTATTCATAAAAAGCTAGAAACAAGTTAAGGCCCATTCTGAGTTAGTTAGAGTGACAAAGAAAAATTTAAACACCTAATGCTTCCAAAATTAAGATCAGGTATTGTGTTTTTCTAGAGAAGTCTTATTCAAAGAGAAACATTCAGTTAAACTGAAATTTCACGGTTTTTATTTTATAGAGTTTTCGAATAGGAATCTTTATTGTGGTAGCTTAAACTTGCACCCTATGGTCAAATTATACGAGAACAGGTTTAAAAGTGACAGATATGAATATCTTATTACTACAACTTAGGCCATTTCGATAAGATCAACGGTATTCGATGAATAACAAAATACAGAAGCTACAGTAAATTTACTTTCTGCATATGGTCATTGCGACACTTTATGTCTCTTCAGTGCAGATAAAATCTACATATTTAGATGACCACAAACTGAAATATGTTTCAATAGTGATAGAGAGCAAATTACCAAATATGATTTTAATGAAAAGCAACAATCAGCTTAGGACAGAGCTTTGCATGAAGCAGATACTTATTAGTTTTCAACAAAATTTACAAAAATTTAGATACTGCAAGTTTTCAAATATTTTCGGCCTTCGAGTCAGCGCCAAAGTACGGACTTCTAGGCTGGTTAATACCTTCGGGGTCTAACAATCCATCAGCAGTGACATCGGTAACAAAATACTGAAGCTACTGTAAATTTAGTTTCTGCATATGGCCATTTCGACACTTTATATCTCATCAGTGCAGATAAAATTTTTATATTTACAAGACAATTATCTGAAAGATGTCTAAAAACTGATAGAGAACAAATTACCAAATATGATCTAAATGGAGAGCCAAAATCAGCATAGGTCAGAGGTTTGCATTAGGGAGATACTCTTTGGTTTTCAACAAAATTTTCAAATTCAGATATTGCAAGTTTCCAAATAAAATCGGCTTTCGGGTCAGCACCGAAGTACTGACACTGGGCTGGTGAATAGAAGTAACACAATTGTAAGTTATTCCATAATTTGACTTTGATAAAATTGGTTAAGGTTTCATGCTCTCCAAAATGAAAAATGGGTTTTATTCCAAATATTATATATCTTAGTATGACTATGCAAGAATTTCCTCAAAAGACTATTTATACTACTAAACTGGTTTTATATCAGATAAGATATATAACAAAATGCCGAAGTTACTGTTAATCTGTCTTCTGCATATGCGCATTTCGACAACTTATGTCTCATCAGTGCAGATCAAACCAAACCGTTTGGAAGTCCATCAACCGAAGAACATGCCAAAGTCGTGTCGTGTAAAAAGGAGGTATGAAATTACAGAAAAAAAAACAATTAATCGATGATTATTCCTATTTAAAAAAGAATTTTCAAACTAAAAATGTGTCGATATAGACAACAAACAATGCACACTGACATTTGATTATGTTAAGAAAAAAGTATTATCCATCAATATATATTGTAACAAAGATTACATTTTTTCTTTTAATGTTTTCATGCAAAAAAAAATATTTTAACTGTCAATAGATGAAACTGGTCTTTCTCTAGATTGTAATTTATCTAAAACTACGATAGAATTTTTTACACTCCAAAAGTAATTTACACACGAGTTTTGATATGTTTTTCACCATAGTTTATAACTAATTCCGTTATACAAGTGTTTGCACTGGTTAAATGGATGGACAAATTTGTGGTAGAACAATTACTCGAAGCCGAAATAAAACGATGTTTGTATGGATTTTTATGACGTTTAGAAATCCAATACATAGTAGTTAGGGTTTATAAGAACCGAGTTCAACTTAATTGCAGCTCAGCAAAAAAAATTAACCTCAGCAATTTTTTCTCCTGAAACATGTATTGATATATACTTTCAAGAAATACTTATGTCTTTGCTGTGAAAAATGCTTGCTTTTCTTCTAGCTGCTTTAAAAAGGGCAAAAATGACATATTTTTGCTATTTTATTGAAACTGGGTGTACAGTACCGAAGGTATATACCACAGGTAATTACCTTCTGTATTGATATTTAGAGCCCAATAAATCGTTGAGGACATGGTTCTACATTACTTAATGTATACAAAAATGTTTTATCATAATATCTTTATAATTTTTCACATTAAATGTAATTAATACTTTGTATCAAAGGAAATTAATGCATTTTCCGAATGGAAATGTTAGAAAATATCGTAAGTGGTTGCCATGGCAACGAAGAAAAAATTTCAAGAGTTTTTCTTTGCTATGGAGTGAAATGAATGTTTTCCAGTGATTTCATCAAAAGTGAGAAAAAATTTCAAGGCTTCTTTGATGCTTACAAAGAATGACTTTTAACAAGCAGTCCATGTAAAATAACGAAGAGCACATCGACGTAAATCTTGAACGTCAAAAATACTAACATTAAATTGGATGGGCGATCGAGAAGAGACAGTAACACATTAAAATCAAGTTATTCCTCAGCTCACGTCTGTGAAATTGACCCTATTGAGTAATCGTTGTTGCACAAATCGCCAACCATTTGAACCGTGTTTTCTGACTGTCGGGATGGACTGGCATCCTGTGCATTTTCCCCTCGTTTACTGTGCCGAGAACTTGAAATCTGGTATCATCGCTGACATGTTTTACAAAAATAAACAACTGGCCAGAGAATGAAGTTTTTCATCGCTGCGTGCAATCAAACATCTGATCGATTATTTAATTTGCTGGATTGTGTCCAGATCGGGTTTACACAATGAGCTCTCCCCTATTAAGCTGAGTTCTTGGCGAACAGTTTAGGTAAACAGAGTTGCGTATAATTGGTTTAGTACGGTTGAGAAATTTCTTATTTTGAGTAACGTTTTTGTCCCGGTTCAGGTAACTAAATACCGAAGTTACTGTGAATTTATTTTCTGCATATGCGCATTCGACAATTTATGTCTCTTCAGTGCAAAATAAAATCTAAAAGTTTGGAAGACCATAAACTCAAAGTTGTTTAAAAACTGATAGAGAACAAATAACCAATATGATCTAAATGTAAAGCCAAAATCAGCTAAGCACAGGACTTTGCGTGAGGGAGATACTCCTTAGTTTTCAACAAAACTTACAAAAATTTAGATATTGCAAGGTTCCAAATAGAATCGGTCAGCATCGAAGTATTGACTACTGGGCTGGTAAATACCCTCGGGGACTAACAATCCACCAACAGAGGCATCGACCCAGTGGTAACAACTAAATACCGAAGTTACTGTGATTTTATTTTCTCCATATGCACATTTCGTCAACTTATGTCTCTTCGGTGTAGATAGAATCTAAACGTTTGGAAACCCTTAACTCAAAGCTGTAAAAAAACTGATAGAGAACAAATAACCAATATGATCTAAATGTAAAAGCCAAAATCAGCTAGGGACAGAGTTTTGCATGAGGGAGATACTCCTTAGTTTTCAACAAAATTTACAAAAAAATTAGATAATGTTTAGGTACGGTTATTCATATCTGAACATTCCTTTACCTAAGCATAACCCAGCTTTATAGGGGTGGAGCTGTCAATCTGTACTATTTTGACGGAGCATCAATATACCACGCGCCTCACTAAGAAACTTGCTTGAGTGCTTGATTTTGATTGGATATGGGTTCGTTCCTAAATTCATCGAATTGTCAATCACTCATGAATATTTATGCTACAAAACATTTATAACACGTTTTTACGCACAGTTCGTTTGTTTAAATATATTAATTCGTAAGAAACATAGTATAAATAATACTTAAGAATTAATACAGATCTCTGTTCCCAAGAAAAGTTTATTGTTATAAAAAATTATATTATCATCACGTATAATAAAAAGAAAAATAACCACAAAAAGAAAAGTAATAAATAACAAAAATGCAGAAGTGACTGTAAATTTACTTTTTGCAGAAGGCAATTTCGATAACTAATGTCTCTACAGTACAGATAAAGTCAAAACCTTGGAAATCCAGAAATTGTAAGACGTAAAAATGCTGATAAAGAAGAAATTACCCAAAATTTAATTATTTACAATAAACTTCATTACATAGGTACTTCAATTAAATAAACAGTACTGGCATCTTGACATGCAATGTTTTACATAACATTCTTCACCACACACCTAGACCTTTGTACAAATCACATAAATGCTAAAACAAATAAAAAGAAACAGTTAAAGAGTTGCTAGAAATGATCTTTTCTGATCTTCAAACTTTTTCAAACATAGGCAAAATAAAAATATAGAAATAACTAAATACCGAAGTTACTGTGAATCTATTTTCTGCGTATGAACATTTCGTCAACTTATGCCTCTTCAGTGCAGATAAAACCGAAGACCATAAAATGAAATATGTTAAAAAAACTGATAGAGAACATATACCCAATATGATCTAAATAAAAGCCAAAATCAGCTAAGGACAGAGTTTTGCATGAGGGAGATACTACTTAGTTTTTAACGAAATTTACAAAAACTTAGATATTGTAAGGCTCGAAATAAAATCGGTTTTCGGGTCAGCACCGAAGTACTGACCATGGGCTGGTGAATACCCTCGGGGACTAACAGTTTACCAGCAGAGGTATCGACCCAGTAAAAGAAAGATATCAGGAAAAACGTTTTTCCATATGGATGTTGCTTTTAGTAGAAATAATAATACGTACAGTAAAAATGCAAGACATATAACGATAATTTCGAATGAAATCAAGTGTTAATTTACCCTTCTTATCATTAAGTTAGGTATCGTTCAAGGTAACTCGACAAGATAATGTATCATCGTTTCCTGGTCACACATGCACTGTCCACATGAAGAAAACAACCTTAATACATCGGCAAACAAAAACCGAAGAAAAAACGGCAGAAAAGAAAAAAAGCAATGCCAATAGAAAAGTATTACAAACGGACAAAGATAAAGCAAAGAAAGACAATTTAAGGTAGATAGACAGTAATATTCATATCCATGGGATTTTGTTATAAGTCAGCACAATTGAAGAACAAATCCTACTTACACGAAATCTGTAATAAAAAGTATGGGTCACCATGCTTGCTTTTTGTAGAATTGGGATCAAAGTTTGCTCATTTTTGGCCATTTTGCACCATAATTTACATAGAATGTACGGGGGAAATATGGAAAGGCAATTTTTAGCTTAATAGAAATGAACTTTTTTCCCATGAGAATTTGATGTATTTTGATGTATTTTTGTGAACAGATAGTTTATGATGTAATTCATTGTTAACAATAATAAAATGTATATGTCACCATGCTTTTAACGGAGATATTATGCAAAGTTTCCGGAAATAATGTTATTTAAGGGGAAAAGGAGTTAATTCGCGGTAAACTAAACGAAATATGACGTTTCACATTTGTCATTCAATTATGACGTAACAAAGGAAAAATCGCCGTATTACTGTTTCGGCACGAAAATCAAACCTACCCCGTATCTGACTCTTTATTTTTCTAATGCACGAAGGTGTCTATCTACCTTAAATGAAAGTCACAACAATAAA
Organism: Modiolus philippinarum; assembly: GCA_002080025.1. NCBI lineage: Eukaryota > Metazoa > Mollusca > Bivalvia > Mytilida > Modiolidae > Modiolus > Modiolus philippinarum. The sequence goes on along the minus strand of MJUU01054696.1, from coordinate 87,006 downwards.
GCACTTCTTGTAGAATGAAACCATTAAAAACTAGAGGTGTCAGCAGGTGATTTGGATGGGTAAGTATGACCTGCTCCAAGCCTGCCACACTGTCAAAAATAGGTCCGGGGTTAATTCATTGTCGGTATTGGAATTCTGGATTAAGTCCAAAATGGCTTTTTCCATAATTAAATTGAATGTTATTACAATCTGTCAAATCATGATGACGAATGTTATATTCTTTAGTGTCAACTGTAACTGTCATTGAACATAACTTAAGTTTTCAAGACAGTCAAATCGCTGTTTTGAAAACTTGCAATATACTTCACAAACACGACAAAACGAATGAGTTATGAAATTAAGACACTATATGCTGACCAGGGTATGAGAATAGTACTATGGGGACTAATTAAGTGCCACTTTTAGCAGATTTGTTTCTTTTTTCGTATGAAGCCAGGTTCATACAAGGGCTAGTTCAGAAAAAAAAGACCACAAGCTAACCAAATCCTTTAATTTCAGTTTCCGTTATATGGATGATGTTCTTTCATTGAACAATTCTCAATTTAAGGATAACCTTCATCTTATATACCCAAATGAACTCGAAATTAAAGAGATCACTGATACACCATCATCAGCATCATACCTGGACCTCTACCTCTACATTGACAACCCTGGACGTCTGAAAACAAAACTTTACGACAAGCGTGATGATTTCGACTTTCCAATAGTGAACTTCCCCTTTTTGAGCTGTAATATTCCCACTTCACCGGCATATGGCGTGTACATTTTACAACTCATTCGCTATTGCCGTGCCTGTAGTTTGTACAGCGATTTTGTCAAAAGTCTCAAAAACTTATACATCAAGGGAATGTTCAGTCACTGTTAAGTTGCAATTGTCACTTCAGAAGTTTTACGGTCGTCACCACGATTTGACAGACCATTACAATGTTTCTGTTTCACAAATGAGAACAGATATCAGAGTTTGTTACCGGACTGACTAACACCGACTGTGACAAAATCGGACTTTTCACCGGCAGTGTGACGGGTGCCACGCGTGGAGCAGATCATGTTTTTTTTGTAATTGTTTTATTTTTTCAAAACAATAAATGGACATACAAAGACAACTCACAGATAATTACATGTACAACACATATACAAGACACCAAATAAAAAGTTACATAAGGGATAGTAACATTTGATATCGATTCAATAAACTTTTTCAAAAAAGAAAGAAAATATATTTTTTGGCGGTTCTGGATGCAAAAAATTAAATCCAGCTTGAATATTAAAACCTGAATTTTGAGATGATAAAATTCTATAAGCAGCAGGAAATTTGTGTAAAAATTAAAATAACACATTTTCCAATTGCAGATATTATTTCTTTCGGATTCACTACAATGTCTTCAATTATTGATTTTGTTAAATACTTTTAGATATACAGTAACTGGCAAAAGTTTTTTCTTCATCTCCCTCCGGGCATTCATCTCGTATTACATTTGTGATAACCAGCGTCTACAATGTAGCTGTTGTTGTTTTGGTAAGACTTCTTTGTGCATAGTTTTTGTTTGATTTTATTTTTTATTTTTATTGTGTTTTGAAAAAGGCCCGGACAGGGGCTGAAATATTAACTGTATTATTGGTGTACTGTTCACTTTTGTCTATTGTTTGATTATATATATATAAAGGATATGGAGTAAATGAACATGAGACCATAACACATATGTTAACTGAAACTGCAATAATTTTAATGAGCTGTATGGCCATTTCGGAAATTTATTCCTCATCAGCAGCACTAGAACCCAAACAAAGGAAATCCATAATTTCAAAAAATGTTAAAATGCATAAAACCAAACGAAATCCGAATAATCAGTAATATCAAATATAGGTAAGGACAAATCTACGATGGTGGGAGTTAATCCTTCGGTTTTAGAATTTACCTAAATTTAGATAATAGTTATTAAACAAAGTGTACACATGAGATATTATCTCATGTACAAGTACACCATATCTAAGAAAAATAAAGAGCATACATCTCTACCACGGGGAATTGTTTTACCAACTCCACACTGCAATAAAAGACAAACTCCTGTATTACATATTTACGAAAGGATATGGAGTAAATGAACATGAGACCATAACACATATGTTAACTGCAACTGCAATAATTTTAATGAGCTGTATGGCCATTTCGGAAATTTATTCCTCATATATTATTTAACATGGCATTTTGAGGATTTTCATCTTGAAACCCTAAAATGACAGTCTCCGCATTTGCAGAAAAAAACAATCCCTACAGTTTCCAATAATTCTCCACAGACATCCATAAGCTTTTAACTACATTGCATTCCCAAAAATATGAGTTAGTGTTTCCTTTGTTTCAAAACAAAAGGAGCACAGCTCAGTCTCTTTCAGATTGCATTTGTACAAAAAGGAATTTGTTGGAAGAATTATATGTAATAATTTAAACTGGAGAGTCTGTAGCTTTGAATCTTTTGTTACTTAAAAAGGAATTTGAAACAAATAATCCAAACATTCTTGGTCCTATAAATGTAATTCATTTTCCTATTTTCCTGAATATTTATGGGATTTTCTTTGATATTTTCAATATATAATGAATAAAAATATTTACATAATTTAGATTCCCCCTTAATTTTTTGTATAAATTTACATTTAAAATCGTCAATTTTTCTTCCCTCTAAAATTATTTTCGTCCAAGTACTTGGGATAGCAGTTAATACACTGTTTTACTGCATGAAATTATTCTGAAGATGAAATTTAATTTTCAATTCCTCCCATGAGTAAACTATGTTATCTTCTGCAACAATATCATTAATGAAAAATATGTTATTCTCACACCATGAAGGGGAAAAAACACATTTCCATTGATTTTTTAAATGTTGTTTAGCCATGTTGACACAGGATATCAACAGCTTCTGTATAGTTAACATGTTGTTTAAGCTTAGAAGAATTTACAGGGATATCCCCCCAGAAAGAATATAATTTTCTTGCCAGGATATCTAATCCTTCCTTAATACATATCTTATCACCACCCAATTTTTTTATCTATCCTAACAGTAAAATTTTCCATTGAGAGAAATTAAGAGAATCAAGAAGTTTATGGAGTCACGTACATTTTAACGCATAGCAAAATGATTCTATATGTGGCATCTTCAAGCCTCCATTCTCATACCCGTTAATAATAACATTCCTTTTAATTTTGTCTTTTTTACCATCCCATAGAAAATTAAAAAAAAAGATATCTTGGATTTCTTTAAATATATAAACCGGGGGGTTTGGTAACACGCTAAAACACTGTTCAATAATTGAGAGGGCCAAAGTTTTCAAAACAGTAATTCTTCCTAGATATGTAAGTTCTCTGTATGCCAAAGAGTTTAAAAGTGTTTTGACTCTTTTGATTTTTTTTCAATAAAATTACACAGAGTTTTGCCTTCCTCAAACAAACAATAATTGATACCTATAATGATTTGAAAACCAGACCAATTCCAAGATAAATTTTTCTCTGGCAGAATCTTTTCCTTACATCTTTTTCTTGAACCAACCCATATGGTTTATGTCTTATCCAGATGAACTCTCAATCCAGCACATTCAGCAAATTTATCAAAAATATAGAGACAGGTGTCAAGTGACTTAGGATTGTCATCCAAAACAAGTAAAGAGTCATCTGCATATTGACTCAGTAAAAACTTCGAGTCACAAATTTGTATACCATTTATATGGGGACTATCTTTTAAGACAGCACTGAGAAAATTCTAGTACATGTATGAATAAGTACGGGGATAGAGGATCCCTGTGACGCACCCCACTTTCTAGATAGAAGAATTCTGAGACATGGCCATTATAGCATACAGCACTACTTATATCAGTATAAAGACATTTTATCCATTCTTTAAAGCTAGGTCCAAAACCATAAAAATCTAATGTATGTTCTATAAATGACCACTCAATAGTATTAAAGGCCTTTTCGAAATCAATTAAAACAAAGAGACCTGGAATGTCCTCATCCATTTTTTCAACTAAATCAAAAATCTATCTTGTGCATTCACCTATATATCTACCTTTAAGGAAGCCTTTTTGTGTATCATTAATAATGTTTTTTTTTTTTTTTTTAAAAAACAGGTTTAATTCTATTAGCAGTACTTGCTTTGGTCAACACAAAGGAGAGTTATAGGTCGCCAGTATTTTAATTGATGTTTTGGTTTTCCCTCCTTTCGGATGCGTGTAATAAGCCCCTGTCGCTTGCTTGTTAAAAATTTACCTGCATCCAGGCTCTCATTCAAATATCTCACCAAAGGAATTTTGATATCATTCCAGAAAAATTTGTAAAATTTTACTGTAAAAACATCTATCCCTGGTGATTTGAAATTTTTCATATTTTAAGTGAAAAAAGACATTCTTGCATAGTTAGGTGTCCTTCACATGATTCTATGTCTTCATTAGATGGTTTTTTAAATAAAATTATTATTATTATTATTATTACAAAAAATTTCTGAATGTGATTCATCGACAATAGGTCCAAAGCTTGAATACAAGCGTTTATAGAAATTCATTTGCTCTAGGCGAATGGTATCCTGGTCTGTAATCTCTGGATCATCATCAAGAATAATCTTAGGTATAATTTTCTCAACATAATGTTTTTTTTTTCTAAACTGCAGAAATAACGTGTACTCTTTTCACCTTCAATTTGCCACCTTGCCTTTGCTCTTGTTATAATTCCATTTACCTTTTTCTCCCTTATGATTTTTAGATCTGATTCAGCCTTCTCTATTTCAACCTTTATAGAATCTAAAGGAGAGTTATTAAACTGCTCATTCAATTGCAAGATTCTGTTTTGTAAATTTTTCTCGGTTTTATCTTGTTCTTTTTTCTTAAAGGATGAAACAGGGATGGTTAAACCCCCCCCCCTAATTTTCATCTTAATCATTTCCCATAACAACTGATAGTTTAAGATAAAACGCTTATCTTCATTCTCTAGTACCTCTTCTGAAACACATTCATGTTCAGAAATCACAGATTTAATATCCCCTTTAACGTTTTAATAAAATCTTCATCTTCTAATAAACTGTTATTAAATTTCCATGTTCCTCCTCCTCTTGTTTGATATAAAAATTTTATTTCTATTATTTCTAAAGATACTGGGGAATGGTCTGACCTATAACTCAACTCTATGTTACACGACTGTCCTAAAGATTCAATATCTGAAGAAACTAAGAAATAGTCAAGACGACTCTGGTTTTATTTGGTCCCCGCCATGAGAATCGTTTCAGTAACGGATGTTTAATTCTCCAGACATCAATAAGATCAAGTTCATTCATCAGTTTATTAATTTGTAACTGAGACTTTGGATTATTTTGTGCGACATAATTTATTGTGTCTAACTAATAGTCTTGGACAACATTCCAGTCACCTCCAATAATAACAGATGAATTTTCAAAATGATTAATATTTTTATATAATGTACTAAAAAAGTCTAGACTATCTTCATTTGGTCCATATCTGACACATAGTGTAATATTGGATAGTAATATCCAAATAACTAAATAACGAAATTACTGTGAATTTAAATTCTGCATATGCGCATTTCGACAACTTATGTCTCTTCAGTGCAGATAGAATCTAAACGTCTGGAAGACCATAAACTCAAAGATGTTTAAAACTGATAGAGAAAAAATAACCAATCTGATCTAAAAGTAAAGCCAAAATCAGCTAAGGACAGAGCTTTGCATGAGGGAGATACTCCTTAGTTTTCAACAAAATTAACAAAAAACAGATATTGGTAGGTTCGGCTTTCGGGTCAGTACCGAAGTACTGACTACTGGGCTGGTGAATACCCTCGGGCTTAACAGTCCACCAGCAGTGGCATCGACCCAGTGGTAACATATAACTAAATACCGAAATTACTGTGAATTTAAATTCTGCATATGCGCATTTCGACAACTTATGTCTCTTCAGTGCAGATAGAATCTAAACGTTTGGAAGACCATAAACTCAAAGATGTTTAAAACTGATAGAGAACAAATAACCAATCTGATCTAAAAGTAAAGCCAAAACCAGCTAAGGACAGAGCTTTGTTATTTTTAAATTATAAAATTTCCAGATTTGTCTATAATTTCATTATTTATTTTGAATTCAATGAAATTTCTAAAAAGTATTGCCACCCCTCTGCTTTTGCTGGAATGAGAGCTTATCGTTCCAGTATACATTGTATCCCCATTCTACAAGCCACTGTTTTTCCTTCTCAGCAGTGAAATGAATGTCACACAAAAGAGTAATATCATACCTTTCTTTACATTTTGTAAAAATATCGATACGCTTTATTTTATTGGAAAGACCCTTATAATTCATTGAGACTATCTTCAGCGAAGACATACTACTTTATTACAGAAATAAAATGTTGCATATAAAAGAACATATATAATATATTTCCGCTTTTTTATATTGGGCAAATTAGAAGCAGCAGCAGCAGGGAGATATTTCGTTTGCATATATTGCATCGTGTACACACAGTGTCAACAAAATATCCAAATTGTTCAAAAATATAATATAAAGAGTGCCCACCCCTTACAAGATGACCAGTCTTATACACAAACAAATGTATAACTATTAATATATCAATAATAAAAGAAATCTAAAAAGTTCCCCCATATTTCCATAGTTTTTTTATATCTTCCCTCCCCAAAGAACCTCCAAGAGGAAAACTGGTCACAAAGTTAAGGAAAAATAGAAGCTTCCAAATACTTGTGCTATAAGTGTTCCTTATATGTGCCGGTTTGGACATATGAAATTCTAAAAACTAAATTTTGTAGTATATATAACCATCCAGTTATTTTTCAATCTCTTAATCTTAAAAAAATCATTTTGGCCCACTATATAATTGTCAATTCAGTATAAACTCAAGGTATTTTAAAATAGATAGCCATCACATGTACCAATAGGTACATGTTAGTCTCAAATATAAACTATACAACTAGACAACATAGTACATTGACATGTGTACAACCCTAGATACATCCATCTTTGTTCATGTCATGGATGCGGGGTCGTCAATAAACATAAAATTGACTGGCAAAGTGTTCTTACAATCGCTGTCATCTATTGCCTGACAAAAAGACCAACAGTATACAATTACAACCTATAAACAACCACAGGTCACTCGTCAAGTCAACAGTAAGAAAACATGGCATAATAAGATCCTGAAATGTGGCCACAATATACAGTTGGTCAGAATAACAATCTGAATTCTCAAAAAATTTAAAAAATGCCAAAATAAGTGTATCCATAAGAGAAATTCTCTCAAGAACAGGTACACTATAACTGAAATGTATAGAGCATATATTGATTAGTTTATCAAATGATTTTATTATAAAGGGTTTTTTGAAAGGGAGATACATAGGTGAATGTATCAGAATTATAATAGATTTAATTGACAAATTAGAAGAGGATGAAATCCCTGGACTTTTACTTTTGATAGATTTCGAAAAAGCTTTTGTTATGGTTGAGTGGTCTTTTATTGAAAAACTTTAAATTTTTACGGTTTCGGGCCAACATTATGTAAATGGGTCAACTGCTTGTACTGCGATATTACAAGTACAGTTGGCAATAATGGTCATTTATCAACCTCTTAGGGTGGTTCGACAGGGAGATCCATTTCCATTGTTTCTCAGAATGTGCTTGATTGAAAGTAAACTTGGAAAAAACAGAAGCAATATGATTTGGTTCCAAGTTGGGTTCTAACGACCGGCTTTTACCTGTCAAAAAACTTTTCTGGAAATATTCAGGAAATTTTAAGTAATTGGCAATTAATGTTAATTTATATTACAATGACAAGACTTTATGCAGTTTCATAGACAAGACTGCAAAAGTTAGGAATCTGTTGAATGTATGGGATATAGAGACTTCTCATATAAAGGTAAAGTAACAGTCATAAAAACATTAGCATTACCACTTTTGGTTCAAAGTTTGACAGTTCTGCCAAACCCTCCAGACTCTATCTTTAAAGAGATACAGGACATTTCCTACAAATTTATATGGGATAATAAACCTGATAAGATTAAGAGAACTGTTATGATAAATTACTTTAGAGATGGTGGTTTAAAGGTACCACATATCCAATCTTTCTGTTATTCATTATAATGTCATGGCTCAGTAAATTAATTGATCCCCTAAACTACTCGCCATGGAATACATCGGCAAACGAATACCGAAGCAAGAAAAGGAAAGAGGAAATTCTAAAATCATAAATCCAACATCACGGCAACTCACAGCAACAAGAATTGAGACAGAATGACAAAGACAAAACAAATAAACAAAAATGAACAAGAACGCCACAAAACTAAAGCACTAGCAGTGTGAACCCCTATAAAAACTGAGGTATCATCAGGTGCTACGGAAGGGTAAGCATGATCTGCTCCACGCGTGGCACCCGTCACACTGCCAGTGAAAAGTCCGGTTTGTCACAGTCGGTGTTAGTCAGTCCGGTAACAAACTCTGGATCTACTAAAAAATATATGTTCTCATTTGTGAAACAGAAACATTGTAATGGTCTGTCAAATCATGGTGACGACCGTAAAACTTCTGTAGTGACAATTACAACAGTGACTGAACATACCCTTGATGTATAAGTTTTTGAGACAGAGTTTTTTTCGCTCTTTTGACAAAATCGCTGTACAAACTACAGGCACGGCAATAGCGAATGAGTTGTAAAATGTACACGCCATATGCCGGAGAAGTGGGAATATTACTGTTAAAAAACGGGAAGTTCACTATTGGAAAGTCGAAATCATCACGCTTGTCGTAAAGTTCTGTTTTCAGCCGTCCAGAGTTGTCAATGTAGAGGTTTAGGTCCAGGTATGATGCTGATGATAGTGTATCAGTGGTCTCTTTAATTTCGAGTTCATTTGGGTATATAAGATGAAGGTTATCTTTAAATTGAGGATTGTTCAGTGAAAGAACATCATGTATATAACGGCAAACTGAAATTAAAGGATTTGGCTAGCTTATTGTCTTTTTTCTTAATTAGCCCTTGTATGAACCTGGCTTCATACGAATAAAGAAACAAATCTGCTAAAAGTGGCACACAATTAGCCCCCATAGATATCCCTATTGTCTGCTAGAAAACTTGTCCTCCAAATTCTACAAATATGTTATCAATTAAGAATTCAAGCATTGCGATCACATCCTCCTCTGTATACTTTTTGTGTGAATCAGTGTGATGTTTAACAAAATATGCCCCATCTTTACCTATCACTAAATATGAATATCTTCTTTCACCCTTTTTAGTACATAAAGACTGATGTATTAAATCCCGGAGTACTGAATTTAGCTTATCGTGTGGAAGAGTAGTATAGAGAGTAGAGAAATCAAATTATTATTGGGTACTTTAGAAAAATATGGGGGAGATAAAGTTTCATTTTTGGATAAAGGGGGTATACGGTGGATATCTACAAAACTGAACAGATTTTGGGAAGATATTCTTGTTCATTTTGCAAAAACTGTTGAAACTGATGAAGTGATTCCGTTACAAAATACAAATGATACTCTATCACAACCTTTATGGTTAAATAAGAATATTGAAGTAAAAGAGACTATGAGAATAATACAAACTATAGCAAAATGGGATATTCTTTATAAATGATTTAATGTCAGACAACGGAACGTTTTTAAACTTTACAGAGTTTTAAGATAAATATGGAGGTAATCTTTCCACCAATTTCATTGAGTTCTATGGCATTCTCAATGCAATTCCAGTAGATTTGAAGAGAAGCCTGGTAGGGAAACAAAAATTTAACATTGTCATTTGTAGTTTTGTTGAAAATTAAAACATCTAAAGAAACCTAGTAAATATTTTTATAAAGCCTACCTTGAGAAAATATAAGAAAATCCCAAATCTCAAGATAAATAGAATTATATACTTGACTTAAATATTGAAAATTGGGAAGGTATTTTTTTTCATTACCCTTTTCTATAATCCGAAATACACTTCTGCAAAATTTTTAGTTTAAGCTACTGCATAGAATACTTCCAGCAAATACCTTTTTGTACAAATGAAAACTAAAGGAAACAGAACTATGTACTTTTTGTTTTGAAACACCAGAGACATTAATTCATTTATTTCGGGAATGCTATTCAAAGAATTTCTGGTTGTCCATTTGTAGCCTTTTTGAAAATCATAATTTGATTATAGATGTTTATGTTTCAAACATAATTTTTGAAATGGCTGCAAATGGAGAACAGAGTAACACTGTGCAAAATGTTCTTATTATCTTAAAATACTATATTTATGTGTGGATGCAAGAACTCTATACCTCACACTGTAGTCGGTATAGAGTTTTTGAAATACTATATGCATATCGAAAAATTTTCAGGTGTATACTTGACACAATCACAGAGATTTTATACGTAAAAGTGGTTACCGCTTGAAGTTCTTCTTAGTGGCTAAGTGCAAATGTTTTTGTTTTACCAATAATATTAACTACAGTTTCTCATGCTTTCTCTCTTCTGTTATGAAATATATATATTAATATATGATTTTTGTGTTAAACAACGGCAGTAAAACACCGAAGGAACAAAGGGGTGATACTCACAAAAATCGAAGTCTAAAGACAGGGCAAAAACGAGAACACAGAAAACAATGACGTTAGACACAAAAACAATGACGCCAGACAGACACAAAGCACAGAACCAGAAACCACAACATTCAGAACAAAGGCACTCACAGTATGAACTCCAGTGAAACTAAGAGTGACATCAGGTGTTCCGGAAGGGTAAGGTTAATTGTATCTGTACATGTTCTTTTTTGTCATGTTTGTCTTCATTATTGTGTTTATGTACATAATTATGTAATGCACCAATTGCAAAAATAAAGAGTTAAAAAATGATTTTATTTATATAGTCTAGCAACTTTTGTACAGAAAAGTTAGCCATGACGTCACAATGATATCATAAACAGGTCATATTTAAAAAAATTTGCCAGATATGTCCATTATGCACGCAGTTTTCAGTAAAATTAAATATGAGCAACAGTCTAACCAAAGAAGACATTTCAACCAGATCAATATCGTTTAGAAATACTGTTCGTCTTACATCAAAAGATCTGTTTGAGAGCTTAATGCTTCTATCTAAGATGAGAAGACGCCGAAATGAGACATTTTTTAAGGGTTTAAGGATGTGTATAGAAACATTAAGCTTGAGAGCCTGATTCGGAAAAAATAGACAAACTTCAAAAGTATTATAACTGATATCTGACAGAGTAATGTCTTATGAACACCGTGAGATTGATAATTGTTCAGTTCATAAAGTAAAGTGATAATTGTATAATTTACAATACTTTGTCATTTTCGGAATCGTCGGGCCAAAAAGTGACTTTATTATACCTTCTCCATCATACCATTACCCTGTCAATATATCAAAATATATCGTCCAGACAAAAGGATTAAAGGATACAATAATGTAAAATTCCAAAACAGCTAACTCAATCTTGCAACTGCAGATGAAAAAGAAGAAGTATGTGAACAACAAGTAAGATGGCTGTTTTTTAAAATTCCCTTTTCAGACAAGATAAAAAAAAAGAAAAATGTAACAAAAATGTTTTAAAATACCACCTTAACAACTTCAGGTGCTAAAAAAATAAACATAAAAAGGTCTAAAATGTTTTTCGAACAAAACTTTAACAGCTATAGATAAGGATAGAATGCTTTACATGTGCATTTTGTATTTTCGGATTATATGTAAAGATGTGGTTAGGGGTATATATGCCCACAATTTGCAAGAATGTGGGAACAGATGATCTAAAAAACCTGAAATATATTCTGAATAATAATTCATTTTGAAAATATAAAGTTAAAGATTAACTTTTTCGCAAGTGTAAATATTTGAGCGACCAAAGAACACTTTTGATGTCCTTACATCTGACAAAATGTACCCTATAATTTTTTAGCCATTGTTAAACCATTGCATGTGTCATATTGATTCAAAATTAAATAGTTTCAAACGTTGATATATTTTTCACCAATTTATTTTCTTTTCCAGCTTAAGTTTTAAAATGATACACTCTTCCGTTGTGAAGATTTGATAAGAACTGTACAAAATAGATATTAATTTTTTTATTGATTAATATTTAAAACCATGTCCTCATTCAAAGTATATATATATATATATATATATATATATATATATATATATATATATTTGTGTGTGTGTGTGTGTGTGTGTGTGTGTGTGTGTGTGTGTGTGTTTAATTTCAAATTAATCATAAACGTGAATCATTTGATACTACAAATGCCTTCAAATTTACAACATTGGTGAAATTAATTTTCTGAACTTATAATAGAATTATAAATTTTGAACATTTTCATTAAAATAAAAGAAGCAAAGATAACAGGAAACACTTACAATGGCCGAACATTACAATCACATGCCACAATCCACCAGGGAACTGCACACGAAAAACAATAAAATGACAAATGACAAACAAACAACGATAGGAACTCGAGATAGCCGGACTTGGTACCGGCACTAGCGACAGCTAGCGGTAGGGTTAAACCGGTTTATGGGTACCCAAACCTCCCCTTTCTCTATCCCGTTTCCCTACAGTATAATAAACATACAAATAAAACCCAATACAAGTAGACCACTAACTCCATGACCACAATCTTGAAAAGGAAAGAACAAGACAAAACGTGATTTAGAAAGATGGATCAGGGAGTGCTCGCCGCTAAACTGTCGGCTAGCTCAATGGGCCTAGTCTGCTGGTAAAACACTGTCGCACTACGGAATATTAATCAAATTCAAAACTTCCCGAAGGGTTTGGTAAAGAATCGTCATGGATTTCAGTAGACATCGGCAGTATCAGTGAGAGGCCCGTATACTTGTAAAATCTTCAGGTCATTTGATCCCAACGCCAGTTTAACTGAATCATGAGGAATATCCGGTCAATATCCCCTATTACGTAAAGAATGTAATTTACGTCCCATTTTTTCTGGATTTTTTATCAGTTTTTGACATTTTTAACAACATTTCCGTAAAAACGAGGGTGATAAATACTCCTAGTAATAAGCTGTTTGCGAGTCGCATTATATTTAGATATCAAATGTTTATATCTTTTATAAAACTTCTTAAATGTGTTTATCAATTTATGAAATCTGTAACCTTGTTGTAAAAGTTTGGATGTGATAGTAAGGTCACGTTCATTATAGTCGTCAAGAGTAGAACAGACGCATGCGAATCGTGCCAGTTGAGATTTATACACCCCGTATGATGGAGCTACAGGAACGTCGCCATCAAGAAAAGGAAAGTTAGTAATGGTGAAATCAAAATCATCCCTTTTATCACAAATTTTAGTTTTAATTTTGCCAGAGTCAACGATAATCGAGAAATGGGCAGTATTTAGAATCATTGTTAGCTTTATTAAGTGTCAGTTGCTTGAGGTAAATGAGGTAAAAAAATAGTATTTTTGACCCAACAAAACTTTTGATATCTGAGGTGCTTTGATTTTACAAAGTTACATCTTTTGGGTTCTCCTTTTTGTGTCTAACAGATTAGCAAGAACTTAATCTATTCCGGATTCTTGTTACGTTAATTCATTTTCTAGGTCGTCTCCCCAGCATTATAGATGGATATGAATGTCCGTGTCACAAATTAAAACTGACATTTTCAGCTAGGTTAACGTCTTCTCGGATTTGACATTACCGATACTGACTTCACCCTGGATTAATCAACTGATAATATTACAGGTGCTGTATACAGAGCAGGACATGCTTACACTTACGGAGCACCTGATGTAAATCTTTTTTAGAGTTCACACTGTTGGGCCTTTTGTTTTTGTTGTTGTGTTTGTGATGTTTGTTTTTTTTTGTGGTTGTGTGGAGTCTCTGGTCTTCCGTCTTCTGGTGTTCTTGCTTTTGCCTTTTCTCTGGATTTCGATTTATGTAATCTTTTTCTTTGTTCCTTTGGTATTCTACTGTCGTTGTTTTTTTTCAAATATGTCAAAATAATTTCTAGTATCTTTTTTTCGAACTCTTTATAATGCTTGTTCTTCTGAACTACAGATTTGATCTTCACTGATAAAACGTACTTTCCATATTTTGATACTTGTTATTATAATACCTCAGTTATCTTTTTCTATAACAAATGATCATACAATATTTCTACTATTTTTTCCATTTTCAAAGATTTGACTATTTTCACTCATTAGCATAAACTATTTTTCCCTCATTAACATATCTTTTTAACTATTTTCCCTCATTAGCATAAACTATTTTCCCTCATTAGCATATTTTTTGTCTGATGTTTCTTTCGGTATAATAAAACACTTACTGACTGGATATTCGCGGAAAAGTAAGTTTATTGTCCCCTCGGATACAACTATTGCCCTCGGCTACGCCTCCGGCAATAGTTGTACCTCGGGGACAATAAACTTACTATTCCACTCATACCCAGTCAATAAGTATAAACTATTTGTTTAATGCCTCTACTGCTGGACTGTTACTGCCCGAGACATTTCTTTAATTCGGCAGTCTAGTTATTGTGTGCTGGTCCGAAATCCATCTTTAAAAAAAGGAAAGGATATGGAGTAAATGCATGGGAGACAAAGTCTCTTCAAATACATGGTTAAAACGTTTTTATTGTTCTTCTTCATCTTGAAGTCACCATGAGGACTTTTGCAATGAGTTCTGCTGATACCATATAGTAAGGAAAAGATTACCCTTAGCACTGTTTTGAGTGTAATTTAATTCTAGATGTCAACCAACGCTAGATCCATGCAATTTTTTTTTTGTCATGGATATGAGATTATCAGCGAACCTAAAAATAACTGGCAGTGTTCTTACAATCGCTGCATCTTTTGCCTTTTAGCATTTTTCTCTTCTGTGTCGCACCCATGTTTTATCTCTGCCTCTTTGCTGTATCGGATTACTGGTTTTGGGTGACGGCTCGGTTCTCACTTACTTGTAACATTTGAGCAATATATTCTGTAAATTTTTATGCATTTTCTTTTTTATTGTTCAGATACAATTTCAAATTTTGAAATTCATCATGACTATCTGCCGTTACATTTAAATAGGACACAGCTATCTTCTTGTTGAGAACAGACGTCTGCACAGATGTCATCACCATTGTGTTGGCTTGGGTCACGATTCATACATGCCTTGAAACATGGCCAATATACTTGTGTATGGCAGTCGTATCGACATGATCCGTATACATAGGCGAACAAGCACATTACCATAAGAACTGCTACTATCGTCTTCATCGTAGTTGTGTTATTAGTATTGTTGTTTTGTGAGTGATGTACTGTACAATATGCCTAAAAATAATTCAATAAACGTAGGCAACTTTGAATGACTACTCATTTTTAAAAACAAAACAAGCACTAGTTGTTCCATGTTTGAATATAAACACAAATTCCATCTTAATCGTTTCATCAAATTACTGAGAAAGTAATTATTGTATAAATATTATAAAAGCTTCCTATCGTTAGTTTTGTTTGTCTCTTTGTCATCATTATTGTTTTTCTTTTGCAATTCGCTTGTAAATTGTGGTATGTGATTGTAGTTTTCGGTCATTGTTGGTTTTTATTGTTTTCTTGTTTTTGTAATTTAAATCCATTATACTGTATGTAAAATTTTCATTTTCTCTTTTTAGAATAAATAAGATTTCAATTATTATTTTTTTATTAGAAACATTACAACGAGTAATTAGAGCAAAAAATAGGTTGCTGATCTCGTTTTTGACGTCCAAATGTTTTAAAATTTTGAGGGAAACAGATCACCCTGAGCTTTTCTCAACAATGTAATCGACGAATGAATGTGACAATATAACTTAATACGGGATTTTCCAGATAGAAACTCTCGTTTAATTGAAGGCGGAAGCGAGCGCCTCGGACCCTAGTAAGAAAGAAAACTGGATTTTTAAACCTATTTAGATAAATATAAAGCACATCAAGCACAAACTATTTATGAAATTGAAGTGTATTTAATATACTTTTCCAATATGACATTTTTAACTGAATTTTATTTACCTGAAGCGCTACAAATCGATTAAATATAAATCACCCTTACCTCAACAGTGTTCACTTATTATCAATGATATGATGTATTGATTTTTTTACGTATAAAATAGATCTGTTACCGGAGTGAATACGATTCAAAAGTCCCGTAAAAGATTTTATCAGATGACTTTCTAGTGATTTTACATGAATAAAAACAGCAAAATAAAAAAATGACAAAATTTCAAAACGTGAACTGCGAAGATTAATCATTTTTTACTATAAGAAGAAAGTCTGATGCTGAAACACAGATGAATAACAAGAATAATAGTTTTGCATGACATATCAATATCAAATTGTATAATTTTGAAATTTGTTTATGATTAATAGGTGAAGTTCAATGCTTACGAGAATGTAGCATTTAAGGATGTATTCTGGTGATGTTTCAGTCTCGTTGTAATCTCGTTTGGAAATAATTCTAAAATTATTGATATTTTATGTACAATAGCAATGAATTACCAAAATTGATGTTAATCTTTAAATTGTGTCAAAAAATTATTCATTTCTATGAAGTGGTTTCAGAGTAATCTCAAATTGAAGATTAATGTCCTAATTGGCTGTTGGATTCATGTTCAAATTTTCACAAAATAGGGGTCGGGTTAGAAAAAGGCCATTTTATGAAAAAAAAAATATGCACTTATGAATTATTTTTGCTTTTTAGAAAATAGTATTATATATTTTTGCAATAAAAAAATCACCAAACAAATGAAGTTTAAACCATTAGCTGTTTAAAAACATTAGAAAAATCTACATGTTTAGGGAAATATGGAAATGCTGAAATAGCCATTAAAAAGCATGAAAATGGGACAAAACTTTCTTATCTTATATCAGCACCAACATATGCTTTTTGTGGATTGAATGTGTTCATTCCTCCTATTTACAGCTTTCCAGAAAGTATGAAGAAAAGTTAAATACTCTTATCAAGATTTTTTTTTTCAACGAAAATAGTAAAATATGGGCAAAAATGCCCAAAAATTGCACAAAAGTGCTAAAATTGGTCACTTTCAAACATCTGTAGCAAAATAATTTGCAGAGCAACCTATGAATTTTTCTTTATATATTTAATCTATAGGGCAAGAACATTGCAAAAATCAAGGTTTGAAAAAAAGTTAAATACTTTGAAATTTTGGCTCGTCAAGAGGGAACATCCTTAAGGGAGTATCAGCTTCAGATTTCAGAAGCAATTGGTATCTTTGGTTTTATTTATGATTTCAAACAAGAGTAAATATTTTTTCATATTGACAATATTTTCTTAGTCATATGTCACTTTAAAATTAATTTAAAAAAAGACAATGTACAAAAATTTATTAACTTCCAAAAATATTTCCATATAGTTTAAGGCATATGTTAAACTTAAAGGAAATGAACCAAACATCCGGGAGAGAACCTTTCCCGCCAAAGTTTTAACGTCGTATTAACCAGAAATTCTTACAGGGATTTGTTTTCTTTTTTCTTTTTTCTATCTATATTGTTTGCAACTGCAAAGATTTTCAAATCGAATAACAAGACTTTATTCTTCAACTTTCAGCCTCTACTTGAAAACACTAAGACACAATTACATACATGCATGTGTAACATGATATACTGACCGGACTTGGCAAACTTTATCACTGTAATCGTTTTATTGTCCTATGTTTTCTTGTGTATGTGTTTTTTTACTATTATTATTATTTCTTTTTTTATTACTGTAAGTATTATATTATTTTTTTCTTTTTTGTGTGTGTGTGTATTTTTTGTTTTTGTTTTTGTTTTT